>VSMD01117965.1:0-11480 GCA_008750895.1 Mirza zaza | reverse complement strand
GGACTGCAAATTAGTGCAACCTTTGTGGAAAAGAATTTGGAGATATCTCAAACAACTAGAAATAGAAATACCATTCGACCCAGCAATAGCATTGTTGGGCATCTATCCAAAAGAACATAAGTCACTCTATTATAAAGACATCTGCACCCAAATGTTTATGGCAGCACAATTCACTATTGCACGGTCATGGAAACTACCCAAGTGCCCGTCAATTCATGAATGGATAACTAAAATGTGGTATATACTCACAATGGAATATTACTCAATCCTAAGAAATGATAGTGAACTAGCACCGTTTATGCTATCTTGGATTAAGCTTAAGCCTGTAATACAAAGTGAGACAACACAAGACCTGGAAAATGGGCTACACATCTACTCGCCATCAAATTGGTACTGACAGACTAAAACTATGGTGCTCAAAAAATTGTAGTGTTCAACAAGGATCTGGTGGTGGGGAGACCCACATCTTAAGGATGTGATGAGCATTGTAGGGGGGAAAGGATTACCTCTATCCCTTTTTAGGGAGAGGCAAAGAAACACACTGTAACCAAAATGTCTACAAATAAATTAAAAAAAATTTGTTAATGGGAGGTGAACAGGTGGAAGGGGGGAGAAGGGGAAGGGTACGCACTTTCATGGTGGGTGCAGGGCGCACCACTTGGAGACTGGACACGCTTGAAGCTCTGGCAGAACGGGGTGGGGAAGGGGGCAGGGGCAAGATATGTAACCCTAACAATATTTGTATCCACAGAATTTGAGATAAAAAAATAATCTATCAGGAACAGAAATAAGTGGTTTCAGTACAAAAAAAAAAAAAAACCCTAAAAAACAAAACAAAATAAAAACAGGCATAAGAGAGATATTTCCCCAAAGAAGATATACAGATGGCAAATATTAGTCATGAGGGAACTGCAAATTAAAATCACAATAAGCTACTACCACACACGTATTAGAATCAAGGAAAAAACATGACAATACTAAGTGCTGGTGAGGATTGGAGCAACTGGACCTCTATCATAGTAGGAATGTAAAACAGTACACAACCACTTTGGAAAATGGTTTTCCAGTTGTTTGTGAAGTTAAGCATATACTACCATGCAACCCTGCAATCCCACTCCCAGGTATATTTATGCCAGTCAAATGAAAACTTATGTAAACCCCAAAGCCTATAACAGTGAACTGTTATATAGCAGCTCTTAATATATTTTTAATCACCAAAACCTGGATACATTCCAAATGCTTTTCAACCAGTGAATAAACAACCTGGAATTGTCAATGTATACAATGTAATATCACTCAGCAATAAAAATGAAATAACTATGATACATGCAATAAAATGGATGAACCTGAAATATACTAAGTGAAAAGAGCTGGACTAAAAAAAAGGCTACATACTATATGATTCCATTTATATAATATTATGCGAAAGGCAAAACTACAGAGACTGAAAATATATCAGTGACTGCCAAAGGCCAGGGTTTAGCAAGAGTTTTATTACAAAGAGGACACACTGGGAGATGACAGAACTCTTCTATAGCTTCATTGTGGTGGTGGTAACATAACTTTATGGGTTTGTCAAAACTTGAAGAACTGTACATTAAAAATGTCCATTTTACTGTACATAAATTATACCTTAATTTTTTAAAATAAAAAATAAGGCACTTCTAGGTAATCTAGACTAATTACATCTGTATAAATCCAAATCTTTTCATATATCCTCCAAAAAACTACAGATCAACATGAAGAACATATAAAACCATACATAACCTATACCTTCAATATAACTTATAACAGAAAATACAGACTACTACAAATTTCTAATTACCTGGAGTGTGAGGAAGGTCTGACAAAACAGTAAATAGTACAGAAGGAGAGAGTAGAGAGCGTAAGAGTGAGCTGAAATCAGGCTTAGAAAGAGAAAAATCTACCATAAATATGAAAACATAAACTGGCTAGATATAATAGAGCACCAGCTATAGGAAATGTGTGTGGGACCCAAGGTGGCAGTCACAGAAAAAGCATCATTTCTGAGGGAGAAGAAGGTAAAAGGACAAGGAAGTATCATTTGGAGGCTAGGTGGTGAAGGGAAAAAATAAAACTAGAGGGAGAAATTTAGGGTCATGTAAGACAAAGAACAATCAAAACTCAAACCAAAACAAATCAGAGCACACACAACCTCTCCCCACAGTGCTAAAAGAAAAAGTCATCCATTAAGGAAGGTACACTCCACCTCACTATCAAAACATGGTGCTCTTGAACTAAGAATCATGTAAGCCACTCCAACCCCCAACCCTGGGTTCACAATAAACAGATAAAAATAAAAGTAGTCTGTGTCCATTCAAAGCTTCTTTAAGAACTATGGAAAATGAGAAAACATTTAAAGTGACAAAAAATTCACCCCACAATGATGAGAGCAAAATGGGACAGCAGGCAGCTCCAAGCTCTCATTGCCCCATAGAAAGATCGAAAAACAGTATGAAATTGTCAGAACCAACTTTGCAAGGACTCTGGAAAACAGTCAAAGGTTTGCAGCAACCAAACGTAGAATCAAGAAAAAGGCAACTTAAAGAAGGTAGGAAAGCTTTGTGTCATTTTTCACTTGCCCTTGCCTCACCCCCTCCAATATGCAGCAGAAGCCTTGAACCAGCAGCAACCCATGTTCCCAGTATGAGATCCTGGTCCCTGGTCCAAGAGGGTGTAGAACAGACCTTATTCATAAATTAACTTAGGTCTTTTTTAATCTAAGGACTACCAGAAGGACTGATGCAAGGTGCTTGTCTCTGTTTTGCCTAAGAACAGAACTCAGACCTCAGGCTGGACAAGCAGTAGGCATGGCTCTAGAAGGCTGCAAGGCAAACTGATAAATCTACAGATGCCTGGGGTAAAATATTATAGCCAGACATATAATTGTATGCCTATGGCCTGAGAGGAAGGAGAAATTCTTTGGGAAATTAGGACATTCAAAAGTACTTATGTACAGGGGAATTTAGAAAGCTATGTATATGCCCAGGACAAGTCAAATGCTCACAAAAGACCTAAGACTAACTTTTTACCTAACGCTGACACATAGGCTCAACACAAGCACAGATGAATGCTGATGAAGTACCTAACATAAAACCAATCTGCAAAGACTGGAAGAGCTGTTTTGCTTTTTTGTTTGTCGTTTTGTTTGTTTTTTAGCTCTTGGTGTTCAAGGAACTCATTTTATATCCAAAGAAACCTAACCGGGATGAAAGTAAAAGAATAGAAAAAGATATTCCATGCAAATGGCAACCAAAAGAGAGCTGGGATGACTATATTAACATCAGACAAAACAGGCCGGGTGTGGTGGCTCATGCCTGTAATCCTAGCTCTCTGGGAGGCTGAGGCAGGCGGATCGTTTGAGCTCAGGAGTTTGAGACCAGTCTGAGCAAGAGCGAGACCCCGTCTCTACTATAAATAGAAAGAAATTAATTGGCCAACTAATATATAGAGAAAAAATAGCCAGGCATGGTGGCACATGCCTGTAGTCCCAGCTACTTGGGAGGCTGAGGCAGCAGGATTGCTTGAGCCCAGGAGTTTGAGGTTGCTGTGAGCTAGGCTGACGCCACGGCACTCACTCTAGCCTGGGCAATAAAGTGAGACTCTGTCTCAAAAAAAAAAAAAAAAAAAAAAAAAAATCAGACAAAACAGACCTTAAGTCAAAAATTGTTACAAGGGGAGGGAGCAAGACAATATATGTAACCTAAACATTTGTACCCCCATAATATGCTAAAATAAGAAAGAATTGGAATCAAACTAAGGAAACACATGAAATCAGTTGAAAATAATAAAGACAAACTAAGGGGGAAAAAAAGAAGTGATATCCATAAGTAACATTAAGTATTATCAAGAAGTACTGTCCTCTCAGTCTGTTTTATGTGCCCCATTGGGGTGAGGACACGAGGTTAAGGCAGGGCAGAGGGCTGGGTAACTAGATAGCTCAATTTTCCAAAGTCTGCCCCTGGGGATTGGTCTGACTACTGGTTGTTACTGTGCGTTCTTGAAATATCACTGTGTACCTTTTGAATCTGATCAGTTGCCCAGAGATTATTTTTAAAGTATTTTGGAATAAATATTACCAAAATGTTAAAAAAACTGTTACAAGAGACAAAGGACATTATCTATTGATAAAATGGTCAATTAATAAAGAAGATATAACAAATATAAACATATATGTACCAAACAATGGAGCCAAAAAACATATGAAGCAAAATTGGATAAAAGGGAAGGGAGAAATAAACAGTTCTACAGTAATAGTTGGAGACTTCAATACACTACTTTCAATAATGATTAGAACACTTAGATGGAAGATCAATAAAGGAAAAGAAGATTTGAACAACAACTACACCTAATAGACATATATAGAACACTTCACTAATAGCAGATACTATTAGTATCTGTTAGCAGATACTGTTAGTAATAGCACTAACACTTCAATAATAGTAGAATACATCTTCTTTTCAAGTGCACATGGAATATTTTCAGGATAGACCATATGTTAGGCAACAAAACAAGTCCCCAAAAACATTAAAAACATTCAAAATATCTTTTCCAGTCACCAATGGAATGAAACTAGAAATCGATAACAGAACAAAAACTGGAAAATTCACAAATACATGGAAACTAAATGACACATTCCTAAACAACCAATGGGTCAAAGAAGAAATCATAAGGAAAATTAGAAAATACCTTAAGATAAATGAAAATGAAAATACAACACACCAAAACATATGGAATGAAGAGAAAGCAGTACTAAGAGGGAAATTCATAGCTATAAACATGCACATCAAAAAAGAAGAAAGATCTCAAATCAACAACTTCACAACTCCCAGCTGATAAGAGTGTCTGTTATTCATGGTAAGACCTGATGGTTTATGCTAATGAAGTGACCCATGGTGGGCCCCTATACAGTTTTAAGCTAGCAAAATGACTCAGGACAGAGCTGGCCAAGCCAGAAAAACCTACCATGTTTTTAGAGGGTGTCTTAGTCCATTTTTGCTGCTATAACAGAATACCTGAGACTGGGTAATTTATAGTGAAGAGAAATTTATTGGCTCACAGTTCTGGAGACTGGGAAGTCCAATATCAATGGTCTGGCACATACTGGGGGCCTACTTGTACCATCACATGTTGGAAGGTAGAAAAGCAAGAGAGGGCAAAAAAGGGCCAAACTCACCCTATTATAATGGCACCAATTCCACCCATAAGAGTGGAGTTCTCATGGCCTAATCACCTCTTAAATATCCCACCTCTTAATACTGTTATAATGGCAATTAAATTCCAACATGAGTTTTGGAGGGGAAGAACATTCAAACCATAGTAGAAGGTTCAGGCTTTGAGCCACATGATTAGCAACCCAACCTCTGGGTAAGCAAGAGGGTCTGGAGATTTGAGATCAAACTTTTGGCCAATGATTCAATCAATCACACCTGTGTAATTGAAACCTTACTTCTAAACTCTGGACACCAAATCTCAGATGAGCTTCCCTGGCCAGCGATATTTGCATATTGTGCATCTCAATGTGCCAGGAGGGTGACATGAAGATGAACAGCAGAAGCTTCATGGTTTGGACCCTCCCATACCTCACCCTATGTATTTCTCCTTTTGGCTGGTTCTAAAAACCTAGAAAAAATGGACACTGTCTTAAGAAAACACAATTTTTAAAAATTCAGAAGGGGCTTCAAGATGGCTGACTAGAAGCATGTTATGCTCACCTCCCTCTGCTTAGAAGAACCAAAATAGTATATAGACAACCATACTTTGAAAACATCGTCCAAGAGGGAACACTGTAATTCACCAGAAAAGCGAGAGAAAACACCAAAAGCAAAAAAGGAAAAGGAAGACAGGCAGCCTGCTTGGCCAGGATTGGCTGGGAGCGGGGAGTGACTTCCAGGGAATAGGGAAAGGGTGAGTGAGAGACTTCTAGTGGCCACATCTCCACTGTGGAATCAGGCAATCCTGGCCACAGGAGAGCCCCTCAACCATCCTAAGCCCTGAAACTACCACAGGGGGCTGCCGAGAGACCGTGGATGGAATTGCTCTAGGGAGGGAGCTCGTGTTGGATCCCACATCCTTTCTGAGACCTAAGTGACTATACAAGGCACCGTTTTCAATTCTAGCCTTTGGCAGACTGCACACTGTCCTGGGACCCACAGGTGCCAGGGATGAGGCATTAGGGAAACTCAGACTGTTGCTTCTGAGATTGGGGCATGAGCTGGGAGTGCTTCTGCAGCCAGGGCTAAGAAGTGAGTGAGGCATGGGCTGCAGCTGCTGGTGCTGGGAAGCGAGAGCCACCAGACTGAGACTGAGATGCAAGTCATGGGCAAGTTGCTGCTGGGTCTTAGCTGCAAGCTAAGAGGGGCTCCTGTAACCAGGACTGGGAGCAAGCTCCACCAAGATTGACTGTGAAGGGGACATGCGTCCCCCACCTGCCAGCCCAGGCTGTGACTGCCAAGGCCAGCACCATTCTCTCCAGTGTCAGGGCTATTACCACTCCTCACCTAAGCACTCTGACTGGGGATTTCCCTGCCCCAACCACCACGGCTGGTGCCTGCTCTCACCATTGGAGGCCTGAGTACAATCACACTCAGGCCAGCTTCAGCCCCCTCTCCAAGACAGAGTACATAGCCTAGGGTCCTGTGGATTGCCCAACCCAATCCGCCACCTTGGGTTCCTAAGCACTCCTCCTGGGGGCAATAGGTTGGGCCTAAATTCCTGGACA
This sequence comes from Mirza zaza, assembly GCA_008750895.1. NCBI lineage: Eukaryota > Metazoa > Chordata > Mammalia > Primates > Cheirogaleidae > Mirza > Mirza zaza. The sequence goes on along the minus strand of VSMD01117965.1, from coordinate 4,738 downwards.
CCACCCTCAGCAGGCACCTCCCTACAAGCACCACCTGAAGGTCTGGAGACTGTCCTGTCCAGCCTATTGCAGTCACTGCTAACATCAAGGCACACTGCTCAGGATCCAGATAATCATCTCACTACTACTAGTACCATGTCCACCATGCCAACAGCCAGGGCCCCAAGAACCTGGCTACTCTCCTGGTCCACTGGTGTCACTACCAGCATCCAAGAAAGCAAGCCACTTAGAGGCTCAAGAATCAGCCTACTGGTAACCACCAATACCAGTGTACACCACCCAGGGGCACAAAGTTAGACATGCTCAGCCTACAGCTGCCACCACTGGAGCCTGAAGACTGGTCCACCTAGCATGCCAGTCCCCAGTACAACTTCATGACAGTCTTCACTAATAACTGCACCCTAACCCACTGAGGAAATCACAAATACCACTAACACTATTTACAACCAAATGGTATTGGTATAAAAATAGACACATACACCAAAGGAACAGAATAGAGAACCCAGTAATAAAGCCACATATTTATAGCCAATTGGTCTTTGATAAAGCCTACAAGAACTTACATTGGGGAAATGACACCCTCTTCAATACAGCTAAAGAAAATGTGGTGTATATATACATAATGGAATACTATTCAACCATACACAAGAATGAAATCAGGTCATTTGCAGCAACATGGATGGAACTGGAGTTCATTATCTTAAATTAAATAAGCCAGGCACAAAAAGGAAAATATTGCATGTTCTCACTTATTTGTGGGAGCCAAAATATTTGATCACATAGAGGGAGAGGGTAGAAAGATAGATAACAGAGACTGGGAAGGGCAAATGCAAGGGAAGGGGAAAAACCAAGAGAAGTGTGTTAAAGGATACAAACATACAGTTAGATAGAAGGAATAACCTCAGTGTTTGATAGCAGAGTATGGTGACTATACTTAATAATAATGTATTTTACTTGGATCATGGACACCCTAAATACCCTGACTTGATCAATACACATTATATACATGTAACAAAATTTCACATGTACCCCATAAATTTGTACAAATAAAAAAACTCACCTCAGCAAAGATAAAAAGCTTAATCAGAATCAGATTAGATAGAAGAAATAGAGAAGGTTATCAAAGAACTAACCCAGAAAAGTTTCACAGAGGAATTTTACCAAACCTTCAAAGACCAAACAATCCCAACACTACGAAAATTCTTCCCAAGCATAGAAAATGAAAAGCGTCCAAATTCTTTATATAAATTCAGTAAATTTGATATAAAAATGCATTTAAGATTATACAAAATAGGAAAACTGCAGACCAATCTCAAACATAAATATCAGTGCAAAATTCCTAAATAAAATATATCAACAGAATAGAACTACATCAAGATAATAATACAACATAACCAAGTAAGATTTATTCCAGGAATACAATGATGGCTCAATATTAGAAAATCCACTAATATAATTCACTATTTAAATACATATGGAGAAAATCTTTATGATTAATATAAGGAATGCTGATATAAAAATGATAAAACAAAATTTAATACCCAATGCTAATAATAGCAAAAACTACCCAAAGAAGATTAGAACTGATAGCAATTTCCTTAGAATAATACCTCCCTTGAGGCCCCACCTCCAACACTGGGGATCAAATTTCAACATGAGATTTGGAAGGGAAAAATATCCAAACTATATCAAGCCAGCATCTTATTGAATGGGAAAATTCTAGAGGCATTTCCACTAAGATCAGGAACAAGGCAAAGAGGCCTAAGGTCACCACTACTATATAATATTGTACTGTAAGAATTACCTAATGCAATTAAACATGAGAAAACAATTTGAGGCATAAGAACTGAAAATAAGTAAAACTCTATTTATAGATAGTATAAGAGTATCTGAAAAACAGAATCAATAAGAAAACTAAGATAATCATTTGGAGAATCCAGAAAGGTAGCACTATATAAAATAAGCATCTTAATCAATAACTTTCATGTATGCAAACAAATGCCAATTAGAACATATAAATAGTAGAAAATAATAGCAAAAAGAAAATATTTATGAATAATCTTCAAAAGAAATGAGAAAAACCTATATAAGGAAAAGTTTAAAACACTCCTGAAAGACACAAAATTAAACTTCGACAAATAAAAAGACATCTCTTGTTCTTGATAGCGTGTAGTAAACAATTTAATCTTGCTCAAAAAGCTGTCTGGCATTTCTCATTGGCTTCTGGGAGATTATCATTATGATGTTATTCCTGATAAGAGTGTCTCTGTTTTCATGGGGGCCTTAGGTCACTGGATAGTCTAATAATGTGATTTAGAGTGGGAGCTGGCCACATCAGAAAGACCAATCACATGATTTAGGGTAGAGGCTTTGTGTCACTGTCAGAGGGGCTGGACACTGAGACCAGACACGTGGACAATTAATCATGCCTACATGATAAAGTCCCAATAAAAACTCTGAACATCAAAGCTCAGGTGAGCTTTCTTGGTTGGCAATACTCCATGAGCCCTCCACACACGAATGCCAAGGAAGTAACATGTCCTGATTCCAAAAGGAGACAAAAATGGAAGCTCTGCATTCAACACTTTATTGGACTCTACCTGATGCACTTTTTCCCATAGTTGATTCCAATCTGTATCCTTTCACTACAATAAGCCATTACTGTGAGTATAACAATTTTTTGTGAGTTTTGTGTGTTCTTCCAATAAATTATCAAACCTAACAGTGGTCTTAGAACACCTGAACTTGCAGTTGGTGTCAGAAATGAGGGTGGTCTCCTGCGGGCACTGTTCCCTTCAACTTCAGAGCTGTCAAACTCTTCACAGAATGTCACAATTAGTTATCCCTAAGTTAATTTAGAAATTTAATGTGATCCCAATAAAGAAATAAGCTTTTAAATGGTGCTAAAGAAGGCAATACCAGCCAGGCGCAGGGGCTCAAGCCTATAATCCTAGCACTCTGTGAGGCTGAGGCAGAAGGATCACTTGAGCTCAGGAGTTCGAGACCAGCCTGAGCAAGAGCGAGACCCCATCTCTACTAAAAATAGAAAGAAATTAGCTGCACAACTAAAACTATAAAGAAAAAAACATTAGCTGGGCATGGTGGCGCATGCCTGTAGTCCCAGCTACTCGGGAGGCTGAGTCAGAAGGATCGCTCGAGCCCAGGAGTTTGAGGTTGCTGTGAGCTAGGCTGACGCCACAGCACTCTAACCTGGATAATAGAGTGCGACTCTGTCTCAAAAAAAAAAACTGAAAAAACAAAGAAGGCAATATCAAAGATTATATTGAAAAATAAATGTACAAGGGATAGCTAAAAAGATACTAGAAAAGAAAACCTGAGAAAAGGAGCAGCCCTACCAGATACCAAAACATACTCTGATATAGATATTCTTTCAAAGCACAGAATAAAATACTCACTTTTTAACAAATGGCACTGGGACAACTGGAGAGACATTTGGAAAAGGTTAATTAGATCAATACCTTATATCATGTACAAGAGTACACACAAAATGGATCAGAGAGCTAAAAGTATAAAAATCAAACCATGCAAAGTACTAGAAGAAAACCTGAGTGAATGCTTCTGTGACCTGAGTATAGGGAAAGACCTTGTAACTATGAATAAAAATCCAGATGTAATAAAGATTGATAAATACAACCACAAAAATATAAGTCTGAAGATAAATGACAAACTAGATAGAAAAATTGTTGTAACACAGATCACAGATAAAAGGTTAATATCCTTACTATATAAGGAACTCTTAAAAATCAAGGAAAAAAAAGACTACCTGTTAGAAAATTAGGCAAAAAACCATGAAAGGACAATTCACAAAAAAGATAAAAATGGCTCTTAAACATGTGAAAAATATTCAATTTCACTCATAGTAAGAAAAACACCAATAAAAATTACACAGAGATACCATTTCTAACCTATCAGACTGGAAAACTTAAAAAACCCAACAACATACTCTGTTGGTACAGCTACAGAGAAACAGACATCATCACACACTGTTGGTAGAAATGGAAAACAGTACAACTACTATAGAAAGGAATCTGCCAATATCTAACAAAACCATAATTTTATTTACCCTTTGACCGAGCAATGCCACTTGTAGGAATTTATACAGAAGGACATATCTGCACAAAAAAGAAACAACATATGCACAAGACATTTCACTGCAACATCGTTCTTAGTTGCCAAATACTGGAAACAACCAAAATTTCTACATACATAGAAAAGCAGTTAAACAAACTAGTATGTCCACCAATGGAATAGCATGCAACTATGAAAATTAATGAGGAAGATACTTGTAAACATACATGGAGTTATTTACAGAATCTATTAAGAGGAAAAAGCAAAGTGCAAAAGAATATGTAAATAAAGTATACTACATTTTGTGTAATAAAGAAGAGGAGGCCGGGCGCGGTGGCTCAAGCCTGTAATCCTAGCTCTCTGGGAGGCCGAGGTGGGCGGATTGTTTGAGCTCAGGAGTTCGAGACCAGCCTGAGCAAGAGCGAGACCCCATCTCTACTATAAATAGAAAGAAATTAATTGGCCAACTAATATATATAGAAAAAAAAAAAATTAGCCGGGCATGGTAGCGCATGCCTGTAGTCCCAGCTACTTGGGAGGCTGAGGCAGCAGGATTGCTTGAGCCCAGGAGTTTGAGGTTGCTGTGAGCTAGGCTGACGCCACGGCACTCACTCTAGCCTGGGCAATAAAGTGAGACTCTGTCTCAAAA
>VSMD01117961.1:0-27159 GCA_008750895.1 Mirza zaza | reverse complement strand
TGTGTGTGTGTGTGTGCGTGTGTGTGTATGCTGGAGGTTTGCTATCTACCTTTGTGTTTAGGCATCATTCAAAATGGACAGAGGGACTCAGGCCCTATAGAACCACCTTTTCTAGCCTGCGTAGTGGTTACCATGGTTACTTCATGCTTCCTTTCCATCTGCCTGTGAAGAGGCCTCACAGACCAAGCCGTTCAGTTATCCCTGAGGGCTGGAAAATGGTCCAGAAACTTTTGATCAGTTCACATTCTGCCTTTTCAATTGTCTAGGGAATACTTTTCTTAATTTATTTGGAACTGCAAAGGTAAATATATATGGAAAAAGAGCATAAGAGAAAAATGTAAAGTTCCTCAATTTGAACTTTTTTGTGTGTGCATATGTGTGTCTATGGTACATTTAGCTAGTAAGAGAACACATACCAAGAGCACTCCCGTTGCTAGATGAAAGTGTCCTCCTTTTATATTTGAGTTTACTTGGCAATATAAATCCCAAATCTCAAATGCTGGTCACTTGGGCCAAGAATATTCATTCATTCACACAACTATCTCCCAGCTGATTTTATCAACAGTTTTCAATCTCATTTTCTCTAGGCTTAGTGACAAAGGCAGAAATTTCTAATTAGCCATTGGAGGTTAAGATCTAGTGATTAGAGTTCTGAGATTTTGGCAAGGGTTAGCCAAACTTTTTCCATGTTCTCTAATTCCTAGCAGCAGTTCTACAGCTCCAACGTTTTCCTCCCAATTTTTTCCTCTTTTCTTACCATATCACAAATAATTATACTGTTCTAATATGTCTTAGAAAAAAATAAGACATACATTACCATTCTTCTCTTACATTTTGTTAGCTGTATTCCAGCCCATGAAGTTTACAGACATGCTAAAATGTTTCAGGGGATATTTAGCATGCTAACTCCTTGAGAAATGTTGGAATAGACTTGACGTTAACAGAGGAATTCAGTTGTACAGATTTTAAATGTTTTCAAATTGTATTTGCTTTACTCCCAGTTTATAATCTCTTTGTATTTTTAAAATTTTATTTCAAATAGGGGCTTTTTACCAATATTATTTAATATAGAAAAAGAAAAGCTTGCCCCAAATTTGGATATTTAGTGTTGAATCTAAACTGAGTTAATTTTTTTGAAGTATATAAAATCTAGTTTTCTCATTCACTTGAAATTAGACAAATGTAATACTATCTATTTGTGTTTTCTTGTTATTTATTTTTTATTTTTTTGAGGCAGAGTCTCACTTTATTGCCCAGGCTAGAGTGAGTGCCGTGGCGTCAGCCTGGCTCACAGCAACCTCAAACTCCTGGGCTCAAGCAATCCTTCTGCCTCAGCCTCCCAAGTAGCTGGGACTACAGGCATGTGCCACCATGCCCGGCTAATTTTTTTTTTATATATATTAGTTGGCCAATTAATTTCTTTCTATTTATAGTAGAGATGGGGGGTCTCGCTCTTGCTCAGGCTGGTCTCGAACTCCTGTGCTCAAACGATCCGCCCACCTCGGCCTCCCAGAGAGCTAGGATTACAGGCGTGAGCCACCGAACCTGGCCTTTCTTGTTATCTAAGTAGAAAATTCAGGGCCAGGCACAATGGTTTACACCTGTAATCCCAGCACTTTGAGAAGATGAGGGGGGAGGATAGTTTGAGGTCAGGAGTTCAAGACCAGCCTGGGCAACACAGCAAGACTCCATCTCTACAGAAAATTAAAAAAAAATAGGTGGACATGATGGTGTGTGCCTGTAGTCCTCGATACTAGGGTGGTTGAGCCAGAAGTATCTCTACAGCTTAGGAGTTAGAGGTTGTAGTGACCTGTGATCATGCCACTGCACTGCAGTCTGGGCAACAGAGTGAGACCTTGCCTCCAATAAATAAATAGAAAATTCAACTGGAAAAAATTGATCTACAATGTGTTGTTTGCATGTTAGATCCAGAAATAACCAGTTCAATTAATATTGCTGTTATACACAAGTAGTGGGTGCTGAATACACTATGTAAAGAAATTCTCTGATTATCTCGCTGTTGAAGATCTTACAACGGTCTTGGTTCTGGGAAAAAGGCCCACTTACGTTTCAGTTCTGAGTTGATCTCTCCAGCAATATATTGTGGCAAATGACATCTGACCATAATGATAATATTAATGCTGCTGTCACTTCAGAAAAAGAAAATTGAATTTAGTATCTGTCTACTTTGGCATTTTCCCCAACCATCTAACCCATCCTTTATGGAAAAGAGTTGGCTGTTAGTTGTTTGTAGTGTCTACCTCTAACCACTCCCTCCTGGCTGGGTAAACCTCCTCTCCTGCCCCCTAGTGGAGGGTTTGGCAGTGTAGCAGCAGCAAGAACCACCAGCAATTATTTATTGATCACCTGCTGTGTGCCAAGCACTTGGAGAAAGCTGAAGCTTGTCCAGAACTGGGTAGGGTCTAATGCCAGATCCAGGCTCTGCAAGGTAACTTAAGATTGAGCAGATATTCTATTTCTGGGTCCTGTGGCTCCTCACCTGGAGGCCTCTTCAGAGCCCTCACCCTTGTTGCACTTGGAGCCTGACTGGAGGCATTTCTGCCACCTGAATCTTCAAACTATGGCCGGTTTGGGACAGAGAGGCTTGGTGCCCTTTGGCGGGCCTGGCTATAATTTGCATCCTCTTGTATAGAGCTGTTCGGTTTGACCTGTAGCTACAACCAATCTGGGATCAGCATTGTCAGACCTCGGTTCTACCACACTCCTGTTTGAAAAGCCACATTTTGTGTAGTGGCAGTCACAACAAAACTTTCCTCTGTGACTTTGTTCTTTTGATTTTTAATAGATCAAAGAGGTGGAAGGGAGGAAGGAAAGGCTGCGAAGGGAGGGGAAAAGGGGGTTAAGGATTGTTTTCGTGTCAAGATGCATCGTCCATTTGAGGCCACTAGTCCCATTAGAAGGGAAAAGTGCACAGAAAACCTGCACTTGGCGCGGCATTGTTTGGGAGATTCGAGCTGCAGCCGCTACTACTGCAGCCGCCGCTGCAGCCGCCGCAATACAGTACGGTCTCCATGGCAACGCAACCTGCTGCTGCCGGCCGCCAAAGTTGAAGGCGCTTGAAAGGGCTTGAAGACACCAGAATCACAACCCTCTTTTGGGTCCCCCTCCCCAGAACAACGGGGAGAAAATGAGGCAGGAAAAAGAAAAAGGGGAAGGAAAGGAGGAAAAAAGGGGGAGGAAAGGAAGGGGGGACAGAGAGAAAATATTTGTATGAATGAGAGGAGAAAGAGAAAGAGAGAATATGAGAGAGGGAGGGGGAAAGCCGAGAGAAACCCCACCCCAGGCCTATGAATGCTGGCATTGTCCCTGCTTTTCTGAATCTGATTTACCATATCATAACCCCCAGGAAGAAGAAAACATCAATATCCTGAAGGAATGGAGATGTTTCTATGGAAAACCTAGGAATTTTAGTCCATAACAGATCTGGCGTAAAAAAATCAAAGAGATCAAAGGCAGAGCTCCCTGGAGTATAGATGCGTCTCTGAATTAAAGATGGACGGTGCAGACTACAAAGTACTTTTTTCTTCTTTATTCAGTCCTCTGTTTCCATTTCAAGGGAGGCACTGGCCTCATCATATCTAAACTAGACTGTCATAGCAAACAATGTCATGAAGAGGATAAAAGAAGGAGTGTGGGGCACCAGGAGCTCAGTTTCCTCTGCCCCAGCTGGTTTTCCAACCACCTTCTTCAGCCTTCTCAGTGGAGGTGTCAGCCTGGCCCTACTTGTAGAAGGAGCTCCTGTAAAAAACCCAATCCTACCTTCAAGTCTATAGGGGCACTTAGGAAAAATGAGATCCACTACAATTAGGAGAAAGGAACAGGTGTTAGGCTGTTTTACTGCCTTACCAAATGAAGCTTGGGACAATATTAGAAGCTCTGTGTGGTAGTTCAAGGATAGAGAAGAGACAGGAGGATCTTTAGGCCCAGGTGTGGACTGGGGTGGAGCATAGAGCACCCCGGGTCAGGGGAATTTGGGGCAGCCCCAACAGTTGTCTTTGCAGGTGTGGGTTCCTTGAAGCTCTTCCAAGATAGAAAGTCCCAAAGAGGGTGATGTTCCTGAGGAAGGGATCTAGTTAACTTAGACATGTCCATGCCAAAGAGCCCTTTAATTTGGACGTCTAAGAAAAAAAGAAAACTCTAAATATCTTTTAGACACTCTGGCAAGAAAGACTAGCTGACTTATTACACTTTGAGGGCAAATTTTATCTTAAATATTTAAAAGTTTAATTTGCCTTTGGTACTATGATGACCTTGTGATTTGTATTTTTTTTTTCTTTCTTCTTCTTTTTTTTGGGGGGGGCGGTGGGGACAGGGTCTCATTCTATTGCCTGGTGTAGAGTGCAGTAGCATCATCATAACTCTCTGTAACTTCAAACTCCTGGGCTCAAATGATCCTCCTGCCTCAGCCTCCTGAGTAGCTGGGACTACAGGTGCGAGCCACCATGACTGCCTAGTTTTTCTATTTTTTTGTAGAGACTGGGTCTTCCTCTTGCTCAGGCTGGTTTCAAAATCCTGGCCTCAAGTGCTACTCCCATTTAGGCCTCCTGAAGGGCTAGGATTATAGGTATGAGCCACCATACCCAGCCTGATTTGTATCCTTTTTAAGCCTAAAGTCAAGTTGAAAAGTTAGGGATCATGATTCCTGGGTGTATCAGTAAAGGTGCACTAAAACTAATAAAATAGCAGCAGCTAGATGAATGTCTTCTCCTAGTGCAGAGACATCTGACAGGCAGCTTGTGGGCCTGCTGTCTAGCTTCTTCTGGACTTTGCTTTTGGCTGGGAAATTAAAACAATACATTTCCAAAAGCTGAAGATTATTTGCTGTCTCTGGGAAGAAGAGAAGACAATCCGCTAGGTGGCCTGGACAGGCCTGTGGGGAGCCAACTCTCCACAGGCTGCGGGCCTTTGCTCTATGAATCTCTCCTTCGATTTCCCCAAAGCCAGTGCCAGCAGATGAATATTCCAGAAGTCAATCAAGTTTTTTGCAAGGACATGCAGGCCAGCCTGGTAGATGGAGAAGAGAAAGCGAGTTCCCAGGGTGGAATCAGCATCTGTACTGGCTGCCAGCAGCCCTGGGGTCAGGCTGGACACTAAGTAAACATCGTTGCTGCTAAAGGGCTCCTTTGTAGAGGTTGCAGCTGTCCTGTCATCCATTGTCCCAACAGGGCTGGGGACTGGGGCTCTGCATCAGTGCCAACTCTGTGCAAAAAATCATACTGGGGCAGGCTGTGCACAGGATTACCGCCAGGCCTTCTCTTTCTGTCTCCCTTTCAGCAGCCTAACCCCTCCAGAGACTTTTTCTCCTTAAGTAACAGAATGCCAGTGTGAAAAAATCCAATGCCTGGGGAAGTGGGGGATGAGGGGAGAAAAAGAAAGAAAAGAAAGAGAAGAAAAGAAAAGTTCCCTTTCTAGAATGGGGGTGGACAGAATACCTTCCCAGAACAAAATAACATGAGTTGAAAATCAAAATAAAACTGATAGCTAGAGTGATCTTGTTAAAACAGGAAAATCATTTTGTCCCATGCTGTGTCTCTCAGAGAAGCTGGAGAGTGTGTCTGATGATAGAGGGGGAACAGGGGCAAGAGTGGGTCTTTTCTTGAGCTATGGGTTTTGGGGGGTGGTGGTCCTGGGTCTTGATGGCTCACTCAGGGGGCCCTGAAGGAATTCCCCAAGGATTCAATGATCTCTGCAGCTCCCTGTGGACCACATTTCTCCTAAGAATGAAACTTGAAATTTAAACACTTTCTTCCCATGCCACCCCCACTCCTTCATCACCCTGCAAGAATGGGGATAGCACTGGAAGCACAGGGGAGAGGCAGTGGAGTGGGTGGGCCTCAAGTTTTAGGCAGGTTTTGTCTGAGCCAGACTGTCTCGGAATGACCGAGCAAGTTCAACTTGTATGTAGAGCCAGGGCTCCACCGTCCTGTGCTTACTGAGGTGAAATTTACAAAGTAGCTGACAGGTGATCTGGTGTAGGAGTGGCTCCTGAGATGAGGCCTCTTACAGCTTCCAGACCCATCTCTACTGAAACACACCCTTCGTTTGGACTCTGGCTCCCATTTCATAGGGGTTCCTACACACACTTTTTAGAATTATAGCCTGAGCAGCCAAGCTGGGGTCTTGGTCCAGCTGCCTGTCACTGGCCCTTCAGGGTGTCATTGAGCCCAAAGTCAACAGAGCAGTTCAGATCCATAGAGAGCCAAGCTTTAGCCACTTCAAAGCAGAGCTGTGTCCAAGTACAGAGCTGTGGCTAATGACACCTGCCAAATAGCCACTTGCCTCCTTGCATTTGTTAGCTGTTCCTCTCTTGGCATTTGGAGCTAATTTCTTTGTTATCATTTTTAAGAAAAGTAGTTCCTAAATTTCATTTTCATCAACAACTCTCTGCCTGATAATGGATAATTTATTCTTCAATGGTTTTAACTATTCATCTGGGTTAGGTGGCTTCTCTCTGGTTCTCTTTATTTAGTGAACCCCTCAATTTAGAAGATGGAGATAAAATCATACCAAACATGTTAAAATGCTATCAAAGGTGTTGCTAAAAACAAACAAACAAAAAACCATACACTCTGACTGAATAAGATCATTTGACCCTAATTCATGGATCTCAGGGTCTCAAGATCCTGCCATCTATTCATAAATGCTCAAGAAGTTGGATTGTCTTTAATTGTTCTTTAAAAAAACAGAGAGAATAGCAAGGGTGAAGTGAAGGCCAAAGTTTTGAGTAGTAGAAGCTACTAAGTTCCTGCTGTACAAGTGAGGGAGAAAGGTTTGAGGTTCCAGCCAATCAAAACATTAATTGTCAAAGTTTAATTAACAGGGAGAATGGATGAATTTAAAGCATTCTGATAGTGGCTCTGGCTGCCTGCTTTCTCTTGTGTGAGACTTGCTGGAGGGATTGCAGTGGGCAACTTAAAACCAACTAGGGACCAAAAAAAAAATCTGTCTTCCTGGTTCTGGCACCAGGAAAACGATAGAAATTAAAATGAAACTCTTGAATGAAGGTGAAAGCCTCAATTTTGGCCAGCTAGGGAGGGGATGTGGCAAGTGCATTTTTCTTGTCAGTCAGTGAACAATCCCGTGGGCAGATTACCTGGGGACCACAAACTTCCCAATATGATCTGGTTGTGTAGAAGTTTCCAACAGCCCTCTTTCCAGAATATTTACTCACAAGTTTCAGGGTTTTTAATTGTTATTATTATTATTTTAGTTTGGTGAAACATTTGCCGAGGACAAATCCGATGGCAAATCGTTGCCCAAGCAGTGGTCTAAATTCTTCAAACAGCCAGCAGTTGGGGGTGCGCCTGGCAGAAAAGACTGGGATTGGAAGCGGCCACGCGCCCGGCAGCTCAACCCCAACTTTCCGAACGCTGCCCTCGTCCTCTCGGTGTTGGATGGAGACAGCGCTTCCCTGCTCACCGCGCTCTGCTGGGAGCTGGGAGGGATGTGGGGAAATACAGGGTAACTTTGCCACATCCCCAACAACTAAACAGGGTAATTAAAATGACGCAGATGCTGGTGTTGGACCTTGCGGTTTCTATGATCACTAAAGGCAGCGATTTAAAAAAAAAAAAAAAAAACTTAATTAAGTCTAATGACGGACCTTTTCTTCTCTTGAATAGATGGCGAGTTAAACCAATTAGACACATTCATCAAATTCTTTCCACCAAGTTTCTATAGACATTAGAATATGTTCTCAATACAGCGCAGGACGTTGCACAATATCAAACTCCCAGCGCTGGGGTATGTGGGGGAGGAGCAGCGGATTAGGTTAAAGGAAAACTTTTCCTCCATTCCGTTCTAGGAAGCTGATAGCATGGGGACCAGGTGGGTTCACTCGTGCATTTTCCTAGTGCAGCACCGGTTCCACTTCCCACCCAATTTCTTTTCCAAAAAGTCGCTCGACATCAATGAGTTTTCTTTGTCTAAATCCCTGCGTCGTTAAGAAAACCTATCTTTTCTTGGTGCAGAATAGCGCCTAGGAAAAGCTGGAATTAAAAACCCAAGAAAGGAAATTGAATAGTAGGAAAATAATACTGGGTCTCCCTTTGCATTTCCTTCAGAATCTCCTGCAGAGGCTAGAAGGGTTTCCAAGGTGCCCAGATCTGTGGGTGGGAGGCAGCCACAGGGAGAGCCAAATATGCAGGATTCCTGCAAACACAGAGTGCCTCTCACGACCTGATTCCACTAGGTCAGATGGCCTCCTCAGTTCAAGATGATTTTCTCCAGGCAGATTTAAGACTTTCTCCAGGTAGCTGGCAGTTGGAGCTCTGACCCAATCTCCCCCAGAGAGGGGCAGAAATTGAACTTTTGTGTATTTTTTTCTGTGCCCTGTGTTGTCATGATATTCCTCTAAAATATGAATTCCTTCTCTTGGCTTAGGGGTGGGACACCTACTGTTTGGAAAAGAACTTTCTTTCTATTGCCATAGAAGTGATAGGTAGTACTCTAGCTTTCGAGGAAGAAAGAAAGATGAGTCTATGCCTGTGGCAAGGGACCACAAGTTTTTCAATAAGTGAAAGAGTGTGAAATGTGGCTTCCAAGTAGATCCTAAAATCTAATATGAATTGCCTAACATATGGCCATAAATGTAATATTACTATGTATAAAAACACACACATTATATTATTTATATATTTGTATACACACATAGCCACTTATGTAACATAATATATATCACCTAGTACATGCCACTATATTTGGTGTATAGTGACATGTTTCTATTTTATTTTTATATTACAAGAGTACACAAAATGGTATATGTATATTTATTAGGTGGTATGTGTTATATATGAGAATATATGTATATAAGGCAATAAATATTACATTAGATGTGTATTATATATTAGGTGATATGTACTAGGCTAAATACTAATCTCTCTATATATACACATATAGATTTGTATTTACGGTGTGTGTTTACGACAATTTTGGATGATGCAGAGTGCAACCTTTTGAACTGTATCCGTAGCTGGCTGATACAAAAACAAGCACCTTCTTCCTGGTAGTGCCATTTCTAAACTCTACTCTTGATTGTTGCTCATGTACCTCCTCCACTACCTTCATATAAATAAAATCTTAAAAAAAAAAGTAAAACATTCTAACCTTCTCTTCACCAGGTCAAGCATACCCCTGCACCTCACAGCTGGTTTATTCTGTTTTGAGTTTGGTTCCATCCCAAGCTTTTCCTCTGTATGTGGACTTTTTAGGGCCAAACTTCAACTTGGTGGAGATTCTGACACTCAGCAGAAGGAGGCCTGAGCAGAAGGCATAACTCAGACCTAGTCCCAGCCACCAGGAAATAATGGCAGTTGAAAGGGGGGAATAAGGATCAGAGTGAGAGCCAGCACTTGGACTCTGGGCAGGGGAACACAGTACGAGGTGGATATTTTTTTTTCAGCCAATGGTCTTTAAATGCGCGTCTGTGACACCAGGTTGAGGATGAGAAGTGGATAGGAGAGAGAAAAGTTGGGAAGGCTTCGATTTGCAAGAGAAAAAACTTTTTGAACTCTCCTTGCAGACGGTGCAAATCTGCCTGTAATCATTTTTCAGCTCATCCGGGAGCTGCTCTCCAAGTGAAGCCCCAAAGTAAATAAGTCACCCCCCCCAAAGTCACGCCTTTAAAGGGAACACCGTCGGCCTAATTACGCTTGAATTATGCAAGGAGCTCCACGGAGGATGGAACTTTAGACAAATAATTGCTCCATTGTGTGGGGCCGGCCCGCCCGGCGCGGCCTCCCTCCCCTTTTCATCACTTGGGCTCGCGGCGGGACTCTCAACCACCTGAAAACCGCCGCCGGGGCGAGCCAGAGACTCTTGCCTAATTAACCTACTTTTCCACCCAGTGGATGCCAAGATTTTAGAAAAAGGGTTGAGAGAGGGAAAAGGGACTCACAGGGGTTCCCCCCAACCCCCAGTTGAAACAAAGTTCCTTTGCCAAGTTTTGTAGTTGTGATTCCTTGAAAGCTTTTGCACCTTAGGCAAAAACTTGAGATATCCAGGGAATTGCTTGGAAAAGCTTCCTGTGCTATCAAGGGAGCCTTGAGAAGACCAGAAGATGGAAAATATTGGAAAATGAGTGCCATCTGTGTGCTTCACTAGTGATAAATCATTGTGATCAAACAGGTTCTCAAAGTTTGGGAATAAGTGAGTAAATGTGAAGACCCCCATAATCCCTAAAAGGAGAATTAGATTAATTTTTCAAATGAGAATGAAATGAAATGAATTTCAGATGTAATTTCCTGACTAAGCAGCAAAAAGCTAGGGATTTTAACAACAAAGAGTATCCCCTCTGACAGGTTGGTAAGGATCACTTTGCTGATCACTCAGCTACAATTATTTATGATGTTCTACTCACAGATGGATTCCCCATTCAAAACCAAAGAATTTATTTCCATTTCCTTTCATTTGACTAGGACTGAAGTTGTCTTTTCAGGATCACAGTCATATATTTGGATCATTTTCCTGAAAAAAAATGTTTTACCTCCAAACCTTCAGAGTTCTTATGAAAGCTGTGCAATAAAATGATTGGATAACACACTATTGGTTCATTAGGTCTCTTCTGAAATATTATCTCTTGTTGGCAAAATTCACAATATACTAGACCTCTATGAAGGTAATTTTGGAAGAAAGTATATGGACTTTGAAATTTACGGAAGCTGAGGGCTGAATGAGTTTAGCATTAGAACAGAAAACTAAGAGTCCTTGTAGATTGTTAGAAATCTTTTCTTTAAAAAATATAGATGCATTGCTATTCATTTAGTTGATCTCCTCCAGCTTTAAAAACTCCACAGGACACTAGGTACGGTGTACACAAACATTTCTCCAGAGGGCTTATGTATATTTATTTATTCATGGAGCCCAAGGCAACCAGTGTTTTATAAGCAGAGAGAGAAATGGGGTGAAGGGCTGGTAGAAGTAAAATGCTTCTGAAGTGAGTTCCTGAGAAGTTCCTGAATGCCGTTCCTTCTTTAGGAAAGTTACTTATCAACATGCAAATCTTTCTGTGAAAATAGTCAAGATGCCTTTATTAATGGGTTATGAATCCTACAATTACCTGCACTCTGTGTGTTTCAGTCACCATTTTTCTACACACACAGATACAGATAATCCCCTGTGTATATACAAACACAAAATACTATACCCGCAAAGATATGCCATAACTATAAGCATAAAAACAGATTGAAGAGTGGGCAGAATCAGAGTGGATATGTACAATTAGAGAAGATGAGGGCCATAAAAAGTGGCAGATGAGTATATGAATTTAGAAAGTGCTAATTTATAAAATCTTACCTGGCTGAAGTCATAGACATTTGGGGATAGCCCCTGACAGGCTGCCTAGGACTTGCTAAATCTGCAAGATGGGTACAAGGCTCCATAATATGTGCTCCTCTGGAGTAAGAATTAAAGTGGTGAAAATGGTTCTAATCTCACATTTGGTAAACATGTAGGATTTTATGAGACCTGGCGGGAGCTGTTGAGCTGTTTATCTATTTTGAGTCTATAAAGTAAAATATTCATATTGATTGCCGATAACTCTTCCCCAAGTTTCTCTGTATACATTTTTCTGTTTACCTCAAACTCCTTTACATTTTTATGAGAAATCTCTGCCAGTCTTCTTAAACTCTGAAGATTTTATATTCCACCTTTTGGTCATCACTTTAAAAATTAAGATATGTTCATCTCAAATAAATTCCATCATTCCTAGAATTTACTGTTTTAAATATTTTTCCATAATATTATTGTTATATATTCAAACACATGAGTAGAACAATTATTTGGTTATTAACATAGATTACTTACTAACAATTTAAAAAACCCATAACATTTTTTCCCTATACTTTAAAAAATCACTCTGCTTGTAATGGCTTAATATACTTTTTAAAATTGAGACATCCTCTCTCTCTCATGAAGATTTTAAGGCAAAATTACAGTACCATCATTGGAATGAAGGGTGATAAAAAAATAAATTTTGCTAAATATGCATAGACTTTGATATGTGTTTGGTCACTTTGTAAAAGAGGCACATAATTGATTAATTGGTGGACCAAAATAGTTTTTCAGACAAGTTTTATTGTCCTGGTATGCTTAAAGATGATGATGGTGAAGTAATTATAACTTCTTTCCTAAAGGAAATGTTTCTCTGCAATAATGTATTGTTTTAAATATCAACAAACCTTATGCTGAAAATATGACTATGTGACCTTAATCAACTAAGGTACAAGAATAAAAAGTTTGTATTATCTTACATCATAAAGTATAAATGAGATTAAATTAAAATAATTATTCAATTTTTTTATAATATTAGCTTCACATATTTACCTACCTATACCCCTCAGCCCACATTATATGTATACATACATACCCAGAGATGGAAAAAGATTTATAGGAGTTTAAACCCTTTTTTTATAGGTTATCCACTTATGCAAAAGTAAAGATACCTGTGATGAGATAGTCTTTAAAAAATCGTTATTTAACAAAAGTATCAAACGATAAATTATTTGCTAAGGAATACAATGTACATAATATGGCACATTCTCTAATAATGGTATTCTATTTCAAATTCTAGATATTCCACTATCTTATTAAACTTTTACTAAGAGATCTTGATTTTAGCTATTTGTTGAGTCACATGTTTAATATGCTAATATTTATTTAAAAACATAATATTACATTATTGTTGCCTGGGAATATGCTTTATGTTTCTATGCTTTTGTAAAATGGGCAAGCTTTATTTATTCACAATTACCTCTTTTTTAGCATGTCTTAACTATTTTCCTGCCCTAATCAGCTCCACAGATCTTTAAAAGAATATGGTTTTTGGTCTAACACAACTCTGAAATAAAAATAGAAACTACCAAAAGTAGTTTATTCATATTGGCTAAAGTGATATTTATCTCACACTGGACACATTATATTTTGGAGGTGGAGCTGACATGTCGTGCCAAGCTGCATTGAAACGCTCTGCTGCAAAACCGAGGGCGTAGCCAGCACAACCTAGTTCCTGGGGGCAGGGAGCCTTTTATTAGCTGCCCGTTTGTTTTTCAGGTGGAGAGTTCACCACCTTTTCCAGTTGTGATAAATCTAAGGGCTAAAACTCTTCTGTGTAGCCTCTGAAAGAACACTCAGTCACTTTTAGTTCTAAAAGAACAAGTATCTTTCCAATTTTCTATAGTGTCGAGAGACTCGAGTGGAGCAAAGGCAATATATGTAACCTAAACATTTGTACCCCCATAACGTGCTGAAATCAGTAAAAAAATAAATAAATATTAATTAACCCTGGAGAAACTCACACACTGATTTCATATATGAATTGTTCTGGCCAGTTCTACTCGTATGTATAGAAAAATATATGCATATACCAAATCAAAAAAATGTTTTTGTATTGACAGAGAGGATTACACACTTTCATCATTTTATTTTGTTATATTGAAATAGCCATTCAGAGAACTTTATAAAATTAACATTGCCAGAAAGAATTAGTGTTTTTTTTAAAGGAGTTCATCTAAATTTAGAGTTATCATGGAGGAAACATAAGCACTAAAGGCCAGCTAAAATAAAATATGACCGTTTAGTGCATTTCTCATCATTTAGACAACTTTGGGAGTGGAATATAAGAGAGACTTGTCTCTCATGGAGATCTAAATATCACTTACATCACATGGTTTGGTTTACAGATGAAGAAAAGGAGACTCATGGAAATGAACTAACTCTAAATCAACAAAGGTAGCTTATGACCTGATATTAGATCATAGATCTTCCAGTTTCCACTCAAGTTTTATTTGCGGGAATATACACATTAATGATGACTATAAGCTCTTTTAAAGGCATATCTATGCCTTTCACAACTTTATTGCACCTGTGTTTGCCTTTAAACAAAAAGCTCTCAATGAAGACTGTGAAGTTAAAGTCCTGATTGTAGACTACATTTCCTTAGGAAGGTAGGACCAAATCGCTCCAGGAAACCTATTCTATTCTAGAAAGTTTGGAATAAAGGTACGGTAGGTATGATATGAGAAGTTACCATTTTAGCAGACTCTCATTTGAGAGAAAAGAAAACCCTGGGTTCATTGATAGTTGTGAATCTGAGGCTGAAATAAATGACATGACATAGGCACATATCTCAAAGGAGCATCTTATAAACCAGAAGTACCAAGATTGGTGCCAAAATATGTGTGTGGATAGAGCTTGCATAAGGACAGTATATCTACGGCAGGTAGAATCCTGAAAACATAATTTAGCATAAATTATCCAAATACTATAAACTTAGTAGTACATAAGTTAAAAATATAGTTAATATTATTTTATTTTTCTGTACATCACTTAGGCTCTTCATTAGCCTAGAAAAGCAATATTGTAGAAAGAAATTAGAAGGACAACTAAAAATATATAGAAAAAATTAGCCAGGCATGGTGGCACATGTCTGTAGTCCCAGCTACTTGGGAGGCTGAGGCAGGAGGATCACTTGAACCCAGAAGTTTGAGGTTGCTGTGAGCTAGGCTGATGCCATGGCACTCTAGCTCAGCCAACAGAGTGAGACTCTGTCTCAAAAAACAACAACAATAAAACATATTGCTTTTACTTCTACTTTTTAAACTGAAAAAGTAACTGCTACAAATTAGGTCATTTCCCCAGGGAAATTTTGGGAGCAAACCATATTTGACCAATTTGTGGCTACCCACAAGGTTCAAAATGTCACAGGGTTTATAATAGCTGGGGAATTGGTTTATTAACTGAAACAAGTAAATGCTGATAATTTTGATGCTTTGGCAGTGTAGTGCTTTCATGAATCAGCCAAAATATCTAGAGCACATAGTTTGAGTTGGGAAAATGCTGTTTTTTCTTGCCTATTACAGTCAGTCATTTGCCAACATCTACTTCATATAATCTAAATTTGTTGCTACTTTCTCCAAGCTAGAAATTTGGAAAGATAATTGGTATGTTGCCCCAAAAGTGTCCTCTCTATTAGCCTGGGAATTGACCTGGCCTTCTTAATACCAAATTAGGATGGGGGTATTCACATCCATACCTGTATTTGGGGATTGAGGACTTCACTTATCCTGCTTTGGTGCTCCTACATCACCAGTTTACTTTGCCCTTTTTTGTTTTGTTTTATTTTCATTTCTTTGTGATACTAACCCATTGCAAAAGATTTTTCTAACTGATGATGTAATAGTGCCATAATCTAGAAGCTGCTGAAATGTATTTTCCAAGGTATTTATTTTTCTTACTGGGAAAATATATCCCTATTGCTATTTGCACACTTCAATTCATTTTCTTTTTGTAGAGCAGTACAAAATTAAGTTGGGACCATAAAATCAGGGAAAGATATTGGTACTACAGGATACCACAGAACAGAGGTGGCAGCTTTTTGGAGTTTTCCATGGAACAGAAAGATAAAGCATTAGGACACAGAAAGGAATTATTTAATGCTGTCTGTGATGACCAGCAGCTTTTTTAGGAAGATGTTAAATTTTAGATATTTCAGAAAATGTGGATAGATTATATAATGAATTGGATTATAATTACTAAAATCCTTAAAAAATCATATTTTTATGTATGTAAAAAAGATATACTAGCAAATTAATAGTTGGCTCTATTACAAATTAGAGAAACATTTAAAAAATTGAACATAAAATATACAAATAATAAAAATTGAGAATTAAATAAGAGTAAAGCAGAACTTACTATTATATTCTGTTTAATATTAATAACTTTGTATTGATATTGTATCTTTTGATGAAGGTGAGATAAATATCTGTTATCTTTTCTAGGGAAAACAAAACAATCTTTATTTGAGAGCCTACGAGATTCAGGTAGTGATTTGATGGGGGCATTTATTTTTTCCCTTGGTTTCAGAGAGAATTTTGCTCAGACTGTTGTGAGGAATAACTCTGCATGTGCTTCTGGATTAGGTATATGATAGTGGTGACAATAGCAACACAAGTGACAGAACAACTTTAATATAATGATATTTCATAAAAGGATACAGGCATTCCTTACACATGTGTTGAGGATTGAATTATTTTTTCGGCATTCATTTCAGGTTTGATACACATGATTTACGATTGAAGCTTTATGTGGAATGAAGTCGAAAGTTGAAGAAATAATGAATCTATGCATTCAGATTAGACAGTTTTCTGAGTACTGAACCAGTCCTGTTTTTTCCTCAAGAGCAGATGGTTGGAAATATTTTGTTAATTTGTAGCTTCAAACCATGCTCTAACTCTGTACTTTAAAAATAGGTACCCCTACCAAGATTCTGTCTTTGGCCTATTTGTCTTCTTTCTGAATATTGTCCACCTTAACAATTTCTTTCTGTAGCTTAAATTTCTCTCTTCAGTCTCAGTCTCCATCCTGAGTTCCTAAGTTCCATTTTCAGTTCCTAGAAGAGATGTGTATTTTTTTAATGCATGACTGGTAAAACTGGACAGGTCCAAAATAGAATTGAAGATCTCTGTTTCTCCTTCTTTCTCCCTTGAAGTCTGTTTCATGTTTTGTTTAGTAATATCACTACTCTTCAGTCCCTTAGGCTCACAATCAAGGAGTTTTCTTTTCATGTTGCTCCTTCAGTCCCACTTCCAATTTGTCTTTGAGTCCTTCAATGCCAGCTTGCCTTTGGTTTCTTTCCCTCTTTTACTCCTTCATTTCTTGTACCTGTATAAATATAATGGTTTTCTCTAACCACCCAAATTCTGCCTTCCAGTTCATCCTTGGCATCAAGGAAGCTTATCTAAAGAGCTGTAATCTATTTAGGATTAAATAAATGTTGGGCACTTTACATCAAAATTCCACTTAATTCTCACATGTCTCTAATTCAAGAAGTATCATCTTCATTTATAAAGAAAGTATGGGCATAATGAACTGAAGAAACTTGCTCCAGGACATCAATATAGTGGCTATGTAATTTCTCATTCAAATAGAAACACTTCTGAGCATGAAAGAAAGGGTACTAGAAATAATTATATGCAAATAGATGTAAAAAGAAACTTTCCCAGGCAAACCAGGACACAAGGTATTCACTTGTGACTTAATCAGTGTTCCACCCTAGGTCTGTCTAAGGAAATACTATAGCCATCTTATTACCATGAGGGAGTAAATGATTAGCTGAAAATGACAGAGAGAGAGAGAAAGAAGCTGATTCTTTGATGACAATGTTAATCCACCCCATCTCCCATATTCATGTTAAGTAGATAATAAATATCCTTATTCTTTGAGCCATTTGTTTGCTATTCCACTTCTTGAGGATAAATACACTTTGATATAAGTAAAGACATACATTATACAAACAATGGCAATAATGTGTCACATCTGCTAGGGTAAAGAGAGTATAAGACACTTTAAAAACTACCTAATATAATCTTGTGTGAGTACGTATGTGTCTATCAGAGAGATGGCCAATGAGAGATTCCTGGAGGAAAAAGTATTAAAACAGAAACTTGGATACAGAATAACTGAACTCTGTCTATGTATATTTTTGTATTTGGGAAACAGAAATTTTTTCCTCCCAAGAACTTTTGGCCTTAGTAATTTACACGTGCTTTGCTTTGCAACTTTGATAGGCAAGTAATATTAGATTCAGTTGCCAGGGTTAAAGTGGTGCAAGGATTTAGGTTGGAAAGTCACTTGGAAGTATTGCATTTATTTGATGCATTTTTTCACGTTCAATAATTCGTTTCAATTTTCTTCCAAGCTTTTGGGTGTGAAGTGTTATAACGCAAATTATTATTATTATTTTTGCTTCTATTTTTGCTTTATAAAATCTCTGGCTTTCTTTGGGTGATTTCTTGTTGAGCTGGAACTGAAAAAAAAGGAAGACCTCTGAATTCATGTATGACTGGTTAAAAATAACAGAAATGTACTAAGCAATTCAGCATTACACAAACAATGCCAATTGTAGAAAGACCACCTGTTCCATGATAGTCAGTCCTCAGAGATTTTAAACACATTTTCTTCTAAGCCTTAATTGACTCAGGATGAGGCAATCCTGTGTATCTGTTCAGAACCATTAATCACCTACTTCACCTGATTGCGGCAAGTGTTTTCTTTTCCCCTCCAGATTTGTCAAACGGTAAGTGCAAGGACTTTATGCACTGATAAACAACAAAATTGACCAAATTTAGCAGTAGGTTTCAGCAAAAGGCATTTTTTTCTTTCATCTTCCATCTAATGTGAGAACTAATGCTTTTTGAAAAATTAAAGCTGGATGATTTCTCCAGTACACTTGTTATATTTTGATTAGATTAACTATGGTCCATCTTCTGCTTTGTTTTGGGGAATTGTTCTCTGGGTATATTTCCTCCCAATTCTCACAGCACTGCGTGATTTCATACAGACTGCCATCTCTTTGTCATATGGAGGTGGTGTCCTGCTCATCTATACCAGTTCTTTGTTTCTGATATTGCCATTTGATTTGTATAATACAACTTTGAGTAGGTCACTTCTCTGTGCTTCATATTTATTATTATTTGTGAAATGATAATGAGGATGCTAATGAGATAATGGTGTATGTTTCCTGGGCAAATAACTTTAGAAAATCATCAGGTCTGCAAAAATTATGGAATTAGCATACATGGACCAACTCTATTTAGTTTGCTTTCCAACAATTCTAGAACTCTTCTTTCAAGGGAAGAGAATTCACTACACAGTGGCTTTTCTGGCCCTAGCATTTTATGCAGAAGTTTACTTTATAATGATTAAAACAAAACTTTACACAGAAAAGCAAGTGAAAAATAAAAACCCTAAGTGGGTTTTGTACGGAGAAAACTGTGTGCCTTGTGATGATGGTATGGAAGTGTGGGGCTGAGGTTTGTGAGTGGATGGAGTGCACAGAAGTCCAGAGGCACTTCTTGGATCATACCTTGTATTAGAGACACACAGCTATGTGTCCCTTCACTGCTGTGTACTTGCAGACTTAAAAACCAGGCCTGTTGTGCCCTTTGGAGAGGGCAGGATTTCAATAAATGTTCAATTTAGACCATAGAATTATAAAGATCAGGTCTTTATAAATAAGAAGGAAGAGATACAAATCATATTAATACACAAAGACATGGGGAAAATGAAAGCATAATCAGACTTAGTAGGCATAATGTAGAAAGGGAGAAATGTGTCACAAAAAAAAACCAGGGAAGCTCATAAGATATTATAGCTCTGAGGCAAAGAAGAATTTAGATGTTGAAAAAAAAAAATCTTGGGTGCTTTATAAGAGACTCCAAAGCAAATACTGAAAGTCCATTTTAAAAGATATATTACAGATAAGAGAAATGAAAAGAAAATCATCTGGACTCTTTAAGAGTAAAATATGTATAGAAAGAGGCCAAAGTTATCTAATTTGATATGATCTTTTGTGGTTTGCAAGGTTTTTTGTGATGTGTTTCTGTGCTAACACTTGCTGCCTTGTGACTGTGCAAGTTAAAAACCTCTTTGTGTCTCAGTTTTTCTTATAAGCAAAATAGGGAAAATAATATTAATAATACCTATCTTGGGCCGGGCATGGTGGCTCACGACTGTAATCCTGGCACTCTGGGAGGCCAAGGCAGGTGAATCGTTTGAGCTTAGGAGTTCGAGACCACCTGAGCAAGAGCGAGACTCCGTCTCTACCAAAAATAGAAGTTAATTGGACAGCTAAAAATATACAGAAAAAATTAGCCGGCATGGTGGCTCATGCCTGTGGTCCCAGCTACTCAGGAAGCTGAGGCAGAAAGATTGCTTGAGCCCAGGAGTCTGAGGTTGCTGTGAGCTAGGCTGACGCCACAGCACTCCAGCCTGGGCAACAGAGTGAGACTCAGTCTCAAAAAAAAAAAAAAAAAAACAAAAAAACCTATCTTGGAGGTCTTAGTGAGGATGAGATGAAATTATACCTGAAATATACTTAAAATAGTATGACAATAAACACTCATTTAAGGTTATCTGCCATTAATTATAATTATTGTCACCACCACTATTATGATTATTACCATTGAGAGATGATTTAAAAGCATTAACTTTGGAAACAGATTGTCTAGCTGTGACTCTTGGTTCTATCATTTGCTTCCTGTGGGTCTTTGGTCAAGTTCCTTGTTTTCAGGTCTCTATTTCCTCAGCTGTAAAATGGGAATAATAGTACTTACTTCATGGGGTCACTGTAAACATTAAATGAATCAATATATATAATGATTTACAGCTATGTCTGGCTCATGGGATGTTTCTGTCATTATAATGATGGTTGTTTTTCTGATCTTCCTCCACTCTACCCCTAAACCACACTGACTTGTATTCTGTTTCCCCTATGCATCAAGCTCTTATGGTTCAGGTTGCTTTTGCTAGAGCTCTCATATCTTTGGCCAGTCCTTTCCTGACCACCCCTCTTTTGCTCCAAACCCACAGGTATTCTCTATTTCAATTCTTGTCTCAGTTTCGTAAGGGCATTTCCTATCTGACATTATATTTGTGCATGTATTGCTTCCCTATTTATTGTCCTACTTCTTCCAACTCTTACAGATTATAAGCTATATGCCTTTTGTTTGCTGCTCTGTCCTAGGGCCTAGATCAACATCTGACGGGGTAAAAGGCATTCAGAAATATCTGCTAAATCAAGGGCACAAGTGTGATGTGGTCGAAAGTGATCTGCAGATCAGTAAGGACCATTTCCTGTCCTTAAAGACAAGAGTAATGTCGGATCCAAAGTTGCTGACTATATACTCTCTTTCCAAACCAGGATACCTTGAGAGTAAAATGAGGTGATGTTAATAATCATGCTAGGATAGTAAGTAAAAACTGGGGCAGTCCAGAGTAAATCTTATCCATGAATTATCTGCATTATAATCACAGGTGAGGATGGACACATAAATGTAGATTTCCAGGACCCGTCCCAGCTCCAGAACATCAGGATCTCTGGTAAACGGGTCCCAGCATTTTCATTTTTAGAAGTGCTTTGGCTGATTCTGAGATATGCCAAAAAACATGCCAAAGTTTGAGAACCACCAGGGTTAAGGTTTAGAACACTCTCCTTTGGGTGCTTTTTCCCCTAACAAGGGAGACTTCCCTAAAGGTGTTAAATACTTATTAACACTGTTGTGTGAGAGCTGCTGTGGTGAGATTGGCAAGATTGGCTAGTTTTGCAGTGCGGGAGCCAAGTGCTCATTAGCACTTGTATAGGAACCTCTGCCTGTTCTTGAGAGTTAATTTCTTGGCAAACAATGAGAGTCTTCATGAAGCACTTCTGAAGAGTGAGGACAAATTTGGAGTAATGTAGTGCAAATTGTAGGAAGTGAGTACATTAGCAAAGAAAGAGATTTGATAAGTCTGAAAATGAGCTTTAGTGTGTCTGGCAAAAAAATGTATATTTTGGGCAAAAGTGGAATTATGATAATATAAATAAAAGCAAAGCACTTATAGTTGAACCTTATAATATAGTCTTTCCTTTTTAAAAATAATGCTTATGAGAGAATATGTTAGAGTTTGAATATTAGACTAACACTTGTAAAATGTGAAATGTTTTGTGCATTTTTGCTGCATGTATATCTGTGTTTGTGGCATGGACAATATTTTTTGATTATGAGTGATAGTGGTACAGTAAATAAAGCCTTTACCACCCTCTGACTTGTTTACTTCTCACTTTTATAAGGAATTCTCTGCCTTGTCTATTTCATCTCCCTATTGTGGGAGTGAACTACTAATCGCTCTTTTGGGATTTCCTAATGCCTTTATTATCTTATCTCTTTTTCACTCTTATCCTTTTCTAACCTTTTAAAATTCATTTCCATTTCCATGCATGGCTGATGAAGGAAGATAATGTGTGAATCTATACCTTCATCAGATCGAAGTCTTACGAACATGTAGGTTTGGTTTTTACCAATCTCAGCAGCAACTCTTCATTTAAGTTGCAATTTCAAATAACTTGTTAATGCTTTAGACAAAACCATTAATTCACAGAAATGTCATGTTATATAAAGATGTATATCAGAGACATAGAGATAACCTTTCCATTTCTTGACTTACTATCATTTTCCATGAAGTAAAAAGAAATTGCTAGAGAATATGCCCTTGTGTGGTTTCTATTTAAAATAGTATGAAAAATAAGAATTCACGTTAAAACAATGTTTGAAAGTGAATCTTTCTCTCACTGATTACTTTCAGCTTCTGTGTTTTATTTCTCACTATCTAAATCTACCACAGATTTGGCAACCACTCCAAGAATCAGAATTTCACAAATAGAGGTAAGAGGTTATAGTCATAGTGACTCCCAATGCTAGCAATGGTAATGCTGTGTGTGGAAATTACAGAAATGGTTCCCATAATTATTTATATGTTAGGCTTGCCATACAAATTTAGACTGGCAATTTTAAAAGCAAAACACCTTCATTGGAAATTAGGTGAATGTGACTTTAAAGGTTTTTGGCTTGGGGCCAACCTTTCACCAGTAGACTGACTACATTGGGTAGTGACTGGCAACATCTTTCCCAGGTTTTCCAATTGGTGCAGTTTTAAACAGCAGGAGGGTGACCTCTGTGTTTTCAGAACACCTAACAATCAATCCCAGTTCAAATCAGATATCTGCCTCCGTAAGTTTGTCTGGAAAGATTGTTTCTCTGAAATCTTCTCTAGAGACATAAAGGTGTCTTAATTACTTCTAACATTAGCTCAGCATTTAAAATATTACATAATATAATATCTAACTAGCTGTGTCCCAGGGCCTTTTCTGCCCATATTTTTAAGCATCAATATGCTAAGGCAATTCACTATATTATGACATGTGTCAAAAAATAACTTTAATCAGAAAATAAACTATTGCTTCTCAGTGAAACATTAGCCTCCTAATGGTGGGCATGCTTGCACTGGGAAGTAATACTGTCAATCTCATAATACCTACAGTTCTGAAAGGCAAGCTATTGGCAAGATGCTGGCTCTATATGAGAGAAGTTGCTTTTATTTTGTAAGGTATCATTACACTCATTTTTCCCTTCTCAAAATGGGCAAAAATCAGTTAATAGTTTTATGATCTAAATTTTAAGGCCATGTAAAAATAGCAGACATTACACCTGATGTATTTATATTTAACAAATATAGAAAATGGGTATTATCTGCTTGATGTATTGATATTTTTTAATTCAAATGATATGTTCAGTTAAGACATCTAATTCCTAAATATTTTTTAAATAATTTAAAAAAATTTTAAATAATTTAAATAAATTTTAAATATTCCTAAATATTTTTTCACTTTTTTGCACCCAGGGAAAAGCCAAAATAGAGACCAAAAAGAATAACTTTTTGTAAATCCCATCCCTGGTTGGCTATTTCTACTCTAAAAGAAATATGACAAAATAGAATAATGAAGAGAACACAAATTTAGAATTTTCTTTGTAGGAATTCTAGTTCTCCAAGTTTTGTGTTTAAAATACAACATTTCTCTAAGGAAGATAAATCTTGGCTTTTTGTTTTTCTATTTAGATATATTTTTTAAATCATTTTTATTAGAATTTAAAAATATGTAGTCTTTGAAATAATTTAATATCCACTAATATGTGTATACTATCTATATTTAAGTTGATTTTTTTCCTGGATAATCAAAAAAGAAATTTAGAGTCATGTATTGTAGTCATCTAATTATTCAAATGTTCCTAAAATAGTTTAAAAGCAATTTAGAAAATAATAGAATATATATTGTTACTCTGAGTAGATTTCTAGAAATAATGAGAGTCTTAGAAAATAATATCAATGCATTAGATATTCAAGAGAATGGAAAAATGTAAAGCAACAACAACAAAGGCGTAGGGGATAATGATGAACAATTTAGACAAAGGACATTAATTGTAATGTTGACTGCATCAAAAACAACATAAGAAAACTATGACTTTTGGCCCTTGGTTGGAAAAATGTTAGGGGCAACTGAAATATTAGGAACATACATATTAGTAATAGAAACAAGTAAAAATTCTTTCATGAAAATTGAAAAAATGAGTACAGGGATACAGGCACCAACTAAAAAGAGATAATGAGGACTACATGGGGGTTGAATGCAAATATAATGAATTTTAAAAGAGAAGATGCTTTTTATTTGTATTCATTTCTATCAGTTTGTTTTTTCTAAAATAGAAGGATTTGTATAACAGAAGAGATACTTTAAATTGTAATGTCTTATGCTATAATTGGATACGATTCAAATAGATTTTCAAATTAGTTAATTTCTATTTAGGGAATATACTAAATACCTCCATATGCACATGTGAACTGGAAAGAAAAGCTGACATCTTTTCCTATATATGATTATAGTTTTTGAAAAATAATAATTATTAAATAAAATTTATCTATTAAATAAATTATTAAATAAAAAGTAGGTTAAAAGAGTTTCAGAGGAGAAGAGAAAGGCACACATATTTTACTCTAATGACCAGATAGCATTAATCAATTTTAGTATTTGTGTGGAAAAACTACATTTTTGACACAGGTGAGCAGAGAGGGATGTTGTTAGGCTGATATGAACCACATTTGAGAGATCCTTAAGGGTGAGAAAATGAAAAGGGCCTGACAAAAAGGAAACTGGAAAAAATTAAAGACAGGATGGATATGGGGAAAAAATGTTTAAAGGAATTTAAGGTGAAACAATAACGTTATCTTAGTATCGCACAAATTGTTAACTTAATTGGAATCAGCTTGTTGACCCTATTATGCCTATGTCTTATAGCACACACCAAGTACTCTAATACTCAATGAAAAAATAAATGGAAAGAATGAATTTCTTGATAATTTACCCTAGAAAGCCACGAAACACGAAGGATCTCAGCACTATTTGATCTTTTGCACCCTCCCCCATCAGTATGGGAAAAATAGGCAAACTGGGTGATGTCATCTCTGTGTGCATACCTGTCCAGTGACCAGTGTTTTGTTAGGATCCAGCTGTATGTAGCTATTTGAACATGACAAACTCCTTATTAAGGTTCTTAAACTTGAAATTAAAAAGGGATTGTCTAGAGAACACTCTAATAGCTCTGTGGAAAAACTCTTAACTCCATTTACTAAATATGCAATCAAACGTTACAATTAATTATAAATTGTGCCAGGGAAACCTTTCTTCTGACCACGTTACCAGCCCTCAAATGGGGAATGGGTAAATATTTTTGATGATGGCTAAGTTGTTGCCCTCTGCTCTATCAACTGTTTTCATATCCCTTTTGTTCCTCATCTGTCCTCCTATGGGTTTTGAGGCTTGTTTTTAGCCTCCCTCTCCTTTATATTAATGTTCAATGACTGAAGCTTTGTTACTCCCAGCACAAATCTTTACAAGTCTGTTTCTCTCTCCCCTCCTTTGCTGTATGGGCTCATTCTCCTAACAGAAAGTGTCTCATGCAGTTGTCACCCTGGATATTTCATTATTCTGCTCTTGTTTGTCCATGCTGTTTCATTTTCTCTTGCCCTCCCTGACTTTGGGATTTATACCGAGTTGGGCCAGTCTTTAAGTGCTCATCTCCACTTGGTGATCCATGGCTTTGAACCCTACCTTCACTCACGGTATTTCCCCATTGTTGAAGAGAGGGCTCTTACATCAGGGCATATTCAAGCTCTGTGATCATTTCCCTTTAGGAAGGTGGTTCTCAAACCATCTAGTCAACTAGGAGGCTAGCTGTCCCTCACTGCAATTTCACTAGTCATCTCTCCTTGATTTTCCTTTTTTCTTGTGGCAAGATCTATCTCCTTTCTTTAGAAGGTTGAAGCTGGAAAAGTCTAGTTGCCTGCAGCACTACTCAGAAAGCTATGTTGTTTATCTGACTCAGGATGTCAAATAAATATCGTCTCAAAGGTCCTTTTGTTTACTGATTGTGTGACCTAGGCTAAAGTACTTAACCTCTCTGTGCCTCAGTTTCCTCCTCTGGGTAATGGGTAATTATTCTACTTATTGCACAAAGTTGAAATGAGCTGTGTAAAGATGAATGATGATGAAATATGTTAATGTCTTATGTTCTTGGCATAGTATTTGGCATACAGCAAGTACCATGGAAGTTTTGCTAGTTTTATTATTATTCCCTCAGGAGCATGTTTTTTTTTCATTTCAGCATATTATGGGGGTACAAATGTTAAGGTTATGTATATTGCCCATGCCCCCCCCCCCCGAGTCAGAGCTTAAAGCGTGACCATCCCCCAAACGTTGCACATCTTACTCATTGTGTTTGTATATGCCCATCCCCTCCTTCCCCCTCCCACCTGCCTGACACTTGATAAATGTTATTCCTATATGTCCACTTAGGTGTTGATCCGTTAATACCAATTTGCTGGTGAGTATACACGTGGTGCTTGTTTTTCCATTCTTGAGATACTTCACTTAGTAGAATGGGTTCCAGCTCTATCCAGGAAAATACAAGAGGTGCTATATCACCATTGTTTCTTAAAGCTGAATAGTATTCCATGGTATACATATACCACATTTTATAATCCACTCATGTATTGATGGGCACCTGGGTTGTTTCCAGAACTTTGCAATTGTGAATTTTGCTGCTATAAACCTTTGCATGCAGGTGTCTTTTTTTGTAGAGTGTCATTTGATCTTGTGGATAGATGCCCAGTAGTGGAATTACTGTATTAAATGGTAGATCTACTTGTATCGCTTTAAGGTATCTCCATATTGCTTTCCACAGAGGTTGAACTAGTTTGCAGTCCCACCAGCAGTGTAGGAGCATTCCTATCTCTCCGCATCTACACCAACATTTATTGTTTGGGGACTTTTTTTTTTTTTTTTTTTTTGAGACAGAGTCTTGCTTTGTTGCCCAGGCTAGAGTGAGTGCCATGGCGTCAGCCTAGCTCACAGCAACCTCAGACTCCTGGGCTCAAGCGATCCTCCTGCCTCAGCCTCCCGAGTAGCTGGGACTACAGGCATGTGCCACCATGCCGGGCTAATTTTTTTTTATATATATATATATATTAGTTGGCCAATTAATTTCTTTCTATTTTTATAGTAGAGACGGGGTCTCGCTCAGGCTGGTTTTGAACTCCTGACCTTGAGCAATCCGCCCTCCTCGGCCTCCCAGAGTGCTAGGGTTACAGGCGTGAGCCACCGCGCCCGGCCTTTGGGGACTTTTTGATAAAGGCCATTCTTACTGGAGATAGGTGATATCTCATTGCAGTTTTGCATTTCCCTGATGATTAGGGATGTTGAGCATTTTTTCATAT
>VSMD01117959.1:0-25446 GCA_008750895.1 Mirza zaza | reverse complement strand
GGCCGGGCGCGGTGGCTCACGCCTGTAATCCTAGCTCTCTGGGAGGCCGAGGTGGGCGGATCGTTTGAGCTCAGGAGTTCGAGACCAGCCTGAGCAAGAGCGAGACCCCGTCTCTACTATAAATAGAAAGAAATTAATTGGCCAACTAATATATATAGAAAAAATTAGCCGGGCATGGTGGCACATGCCTGTAGTCCCAGCTACTTGGGAGGCTGAGGCAGCAGGATTGCTTGAGCCCAGGAGTTTGAGGTTGTTGTGAGCTAGGCTGACGCCACGGCACTCACTCTAGCCTGGGCAATAAAGTGAGACTCTATCTCAAAAAAAAATAAATAAATAAAAATAAAAAAAAAAAATTTTCACCATCCGTATAAAGAAATGTAACACTGACTTAGATTGGACACCTTAGAGTATTTCAAGAAAAACAGAGAGGAGCTAAATAAAAAGAATTCAAAAATAATAAAACAAGAACATGAATAAATACATTCAAGGTTGTTCTTTGGGGGAAAACCAGACTTAAAATAGTGGAATCTCTGGCAAATACCAACAACAACAAAAAAAAGATAAAATTTTAAATGATTAAATGACAAAAAAAAAAGAAACAGATATAGCAGGGACTTAAAAACTATAACACACTTAACTATTACTTTTTGCTAATGAATTTGAAGATCTCAATGACAATCATTTTCTGTGGAAAAATATAAGCTATCAAAATTGACCTTAGAAGAATTTAAGACCAATAATCAAAAAGAAAGTCAAAAATTTACGAAATATTTACCGCCACCCAAAACTCTAGGTCCAGATGTTGAATTTAACTTTCAAGAAACTGCTCATTTTTGTCATACGAACTGTTCTACCACCTGATAAAAGACGAACAACAATTTATGTTATGAAACTATCATAATTGTGACACCAAAATCTGACAGAAATAACAGGGAAAAAATCCTATGGATCCTTCCCACTTGTGAAAATAGGCATAATAATCCTGAATAAAATACTAGAAATAGAATTCAACGGACTATTAAAAGAATACTACACAATGATAAAGTAGGGTTTCTCCCAAGATTGCAAAATGGCATGGAGTTAGGAAATTATTCAAATAATCTCACATATTGGGGCATCCATTTTTTCAATGATGGCCTTATGCTTAGACTCCTGCTAAACCCAATATGCATTTCTCATGAAAATTCTAAACACTGGGAATAGAATGATACTTGCCGAACATAATAATGTATATATTGCATAAAGGATTTATCTTCTTTGAAGATACTGCTTACATCAAATGAGTGTATATTTAATTATACGACATTAACAGAAGGAAGAAAAAAATTTATTCTATATATATATAAAATTTTTCCCTTGGTGTTTCTAAGGTATATTTATTTCACATCTACTGTCATAGAAATAAGAATATCTTTCAATCAGTGTGTAAGGCTGATATTAAGTAACTCCCTCCCCTCCCCACTCCACCCTCCAAAAGCTATAATTAAGTTGGTGCATCTTACAGCAATAGCTTAAATTTGAGGAAATAAGACATATCTCAAACAAACTCACATCAGACCTACCAGCACAACACTCTGGTCTCTTTTTTTTTTTTTGAGACAGAGTCTCACTCTGTTGCCCGGGCTAGAGTGCCGTGCGTGGCGTCAGCCTAGCTCACAGCAACCTCAAACTCCTGGGCTCAAGCAATCCTGCTGCCTCAGCCTCCCAAGTAGCTGGGACTACAGGCATGCGCCACCATGCCCGGCTAATTTATATATATATATTTTTTAGTTGGCCAATTAATTTCTTTCTATTTTTAGTAGACATGGGGTCTCGCTCTTGCTCAGGCTGGTTTCAAAGTCCTGACCTTGAGCCATCCGCCCGCCTCAGCCTCCCAGAGTGCTAGGATGACCGAGTGAGCCACTGCGCCCAGCCAACATTGTGGTCTTAATGTTAAAATCAGGAACAGTCAGGGATGTTCATTATCATCACTATTATCTAACACTGTACAGAAAGGCATGATTGATACAGTAAGATAAGAAATAACATCTTAAAATACGACTATTAAAAATGAGACTATATAATAATCATTTCCGCTCATTCATTCATGACAAGATCATATTTCGATAAAATTTAAGGTAGTTTGATTTTTTAAAAACGCCTATTAGAATAAGAATAGAGTTCAGTGCCATGGTTATAAATAAATATGCAAAACTCACTAGTTGGCAAGAGTTCAGTGAAACAGACACACTCAGATACTGGTCAGAAGAACTTAAGTTGATACAACCATTTTGGAAATAATCTGGCAATATGTATTAGGAGTCTTAAAATGTTCATACCAAAAAAAAAAAGTTGATACCGCCTACGGCAGATACTAACTGCTTTCCCACTGACAGAACCTAAAGTCTGCAGGTCAGAGTTCCCAGACCAGACCTAAGGCCAGTAGGGTAGTCGTGCTACCTTGTGCTGGTGATGGGTCAAGGATGGGCACTTGACCTAGACCACGTAAAAGCAAGCCTGCTAGAGACTTTAATTCCTGGAAAGAGAAGGCTCTTAAGAAGAGAGCTGGCTGGGCACGGTTGCTCATGCCTATAACCCCAGCACTTTGCGAGACTGAGGCAGGAGGATCACTCAAGGCGAAGAGTTTAAGGCCAGCCTGAGCAACAAAGCAAGACCTTGTCTCTACAAAAAACAGAAAACGTAGCCAGGTGCAGCGGCGCATGCCTGTAGTCCTAACTGATTAGAAGGCTAAGGCAGGAGGTTCACTTGAGCCCAGGAGTTTGAGCTTGAAGTGAGCTATGATGAGACACTGTACTCTAGCTGGGACAACAGAGTGAGACCCTGTCCCAAAGGGGGTGGGGAGAAGAAGAAGAAAAATGCCCTTTGCTCCTATCCCTTTCTTTCCTGCTTGGGATACTATCA
Source organism: Mirza zaza (assembly GCA_008750895.1). Lineage (NCBI taxonomy): Eukaryota > Metazoa > Chordata > Mammalia > Primates > Cheirogaleidae > Mirza > Mirza zaza. The sequence goes on along the minus strand of VSMD01117959.1, from coordinate 22,545 downwards.
AACAAGGATGTGATGCTTGGCACTGTGGCAGCCATTTGGAGCCATGAGGAGACATGCCATTGACACACTGAAGGACAGGACGGACCTAACCTTTCGGTTATATCCCTGAGCCATTGCTCTAGCCTGTACAGTTTTTCCTCTAAACTTACGTCTGAACACACAGCAAGCATCCATCATGCACGGATGCCTGGCATCTTTTAAATAATGACATTTTGGCAGTTTCACATGAGTCCTACCTTCCTATTCTACAAATCCCAAAATCCACATGTCGGGCATCCTTGTCACTAGACTGAGGACACGTGCCCCAGGTTCTGCCTATCAGACCCACTCGTATGGGATGTGGAGTCAAAAGGGCAAAGTGAGATGACACCCACGTACAAGGAGCTCAGACTTCCGGTAGTGCTGTTGGAGACAGGCGGTCCTTTTAAAGAGCCCGTGGCAGAGCGTAGGCAGGCCGGTGCCTGGGTCACTCATGCCCAGCGGCAGTGGCAGCAGTGATGTTGCACTCGACAGTCCCACGGTGAGCTAGTAGAGCACCGATCCCAGCCACATGGCTCTGGCTGACGCATCTGAAACTGGTTCTCCACGCCGCCCCCCACCCCAGAGCTGCTGAGTGTCTTACGCGAAGTCTCCTTTCTACTGAAACATCTACGGAGGTATTTATATCTAGAGGAAGTAGATTCTCTCATTTGCAAATAAAAGCCCTAACCTATAATTCCACCTCTAGCAGTGTATTCCAAAGAAAATAATTCAAAACCTAGATAGAGCTTCATATGTAAAGATGACTACCATTGTATTACCTGTAATGGCGAAAATATTTAAAACGCGTCGCACAATGAGACACTGACGAAGTAATTTATAATAAAGCCACATAAAGTCTCCATCATAAAATGTTTGCAGTAACGTGAAGAACTGCTCAGACTACGGCGCAATCGTGCAGGATCACGCGTTGTCTCATTGCAGCCATATTAGTAGCAACGGGAGTCGCACAGGCATCTCCCTACTTGGGTCAAGCGCTCCCCCCTCCGTCCTGTAAGCACCTCCTCCGGGCCTGCCCCGCCCACGAGCCCACCTGCCTTCTCACCTGCCCTGAGAGTCGCCCTCCCACGACCAGAAGTGTGGGGCGTCCTGCAGCCTGTTTGTACCTTGTGAACCCCCGCCCCACTCCCACCCGCTGGCCACAGTTGACAGGACCTCACCACTCAACCCACGCTGGGTCAGTGAGCACCTTCTCCAGGTATGTGGGCTCAGGATCAACCTGCTGGTTCCTCCTGTGCCTGGACCTGAGGGCCAGGTCAGAGCTCAAGGGTGCGGGGTGGCTGTTGTCGTCCTCATCCTCCTCCTCCTCCTCCTCCTCCTCCCCTCCCTGTCCTCCCCCTCCTCCCCCTCTCCCTCCGGGCCAGAGAAGCTTTTGGAGCCTTGTGCATTTCTTTTGGATGCTTAATTGTACTGAGATTGTCGTAATGAACGGAAGTCCAGTTTTATTCCAATGACACGGGGCAGAAAATGATCTGCGAGCTACTTAGAGCATCGAGGATGAGATTTGGTTGCTGCCATCCCAAAAATAAAGAAGGACCCACGGAAACGTCTGTGTGTCTTCTTAGGAAGCTGCTGGTGACGGAATATTCAGATGACTCCCCAGCGCGTAGGACCAGCAGTGGCATGAAGGGCCCTGGCCGCCCTTCTGCGCCATTTGCAATGGAAACTCTCCAGGAAGGCGCTGGAAGTGTGGTTCAATTAGCAGTGATGAGCCGACTCCTGATCACAGCGATTAAAGCCTTTGCTGATGCGGAAAAGCCGAGCCGAGCCCCGGAAGGACAGACCTGGCAAGTCGTCCCCCGGCCTGCTCCCGCCGTCCTGACGCAGCTGGCTGGAGTGACTCTGTCCTCCCCTCCACCCCCTCGGGGTCCCTGTCACTGGGGACACTAGACTCCCCCAGCCCATCTCCCCTCTCTGCCACCTCTCAAGTCCAGAAATACCAGGTACTCCTTTCTGCTGAGACTCAGTTACCCCGAGGAGACCTGGGCTCTCCGGGACTGCTGAGAAAGAAGAATGGACTATCAGAGAAAGAGCTTTCTGGAAAGTCATGTCTGCACCTGTGGGTGCAGTTATTACCGTGCTCCCCCGAAAATAAGACCTGCCCATAAAATAAGCCCTAGCAGGATTTCTGAGCATGTGCGCAATAGAAGCCCCACCCCGATAATAAGCCCTAGTGACGGGCGTGGCTACGCGGCGCATCTGCACAACCCGTGCATGTCGTCGCGGAGCGGGAAAGATGACGAGCAGCCCTTCTCATCTGCCCCGTGAGAGCTCTACTGCTCGACATGAGAGATTGGGGCCAGTGGTCCTAAAGGAAATAGAGTCTCAAGAAATTCCGGATGAAATTTGGGGTTTGGAGAGTGATGATGATGTTCCAGAAGACTTAACCATATTTGAATAAATGTAGATGGTTGTACCATCCTTAAAAAACAGTAACACATTCCCTGAAAATAAGCCCTAGGGTGTCTTCTTGAGGAAAAATAAATATAAGACCCTGCCTTATTTTCAGGGAAACATGGCAGACTCCCACAAGGGTCCAGAATATCGTCCTAAAAAGAAACATCTTTCTATCTCGTCCCCCTCATCCCATTAGCTCTAAGTCCTTCGATTTACTTTCTCCTTCCTCTTCCCCTCTCAACCACTCTCTCAACTCCCTGATTATTTGCAAAGTCTCGTGTTTGAGTAAAAAGATGAACCTGTCATAAAGAGTCCCCCCCACACCCAGGTCACCTGCACCCCCACCCACAGCCTGTCCCAGCCTGCCCCCAAAAACAGCAGAGGTGGCCCAGGCTTGACTCACATAACCAGAGCGAGGAGAACGCTCTAGAGAACCCAGCGAGAGCCTGGAGAAACTCCAGACACGTCTGGGCGAAACGCCAAGAGTTAGGGGGGAGACGGGAGCTGCAGCCAACCTCGGAGCTGTGTCCTGGCGGGCCCTGGCCAAGGCTCGCGCCGGGACGAGCCCCCTCGTTCACCCTCTCTCCACCCTCCATCAACCCACCACTCGATTATCCACCCGCCTAACCATCCACCTTCCTTTTACCCTCCCGCCTGTTTATCCGCCCATGCTCCTTCCAGCTGTCCATCCACAGCCTCACCACCCTGCTCCCCATCCGCCCTCCCGCCCAACCGCCCGCGTGTCCGGCTCTCTGAGCTCCATACGGTCACCCACTTGCGCTGTCTCTGCAGTCTCTGCATTTACGTCCTCAAAACACCACCCTGCTCCCCATCCACCCACCCTCCCTCCCGACCCCTCTACGGTGCGCAGGGTGTGTGCCAAGTTCTGTGGCTGCAGAAATACACATGAGCTGCTCCCCATCCAGAAAGCCCTCTCAGTCCGATGGACAGGCAGGCATTTGTGAATAAGCCACGCAGCGCCTCCTCTGCAGACTCGACGAGCTCTGTCTGGGACCCTCAACCAGCACTTTCCGGCTGCCCCAGCCCTGGCCCCATCACCGTGGGGCCCAGGGGCGGTTTCCCAGCAGGCTCAGAAAGCAGAAGAGGGGGGCGCGGTGGCTCACGCCTGTAATCCTAGCACTCTGGGAGGCCGAGGCAGGAGGATCGTTTGAGCTCAGGAGTTCAAGACCAGCCAGAGCAAGAGCCAAACCCCGGCTCTACTATAAATAGAAAGAAATTAGCCAAAACAACTGAAAATAGAAAAAATTAGCCGGGCATGGTGGCGTGTGCCTGTAGTCCCAGCTACTCAGGAGGCTGAGGCAGGAGGATCACTTGAGCCCAGGAGTCTGAGCTTGCTGTGAGCAAGGCTGACTCCATGGCACTCTAGCCCGGGCAATAGACACTCTGTCTCAAAAGAAAAAAAAAATTTTTTAGTTTATATTTTTTGTACAAAGTCTTCGGAATCCAGTATGTATTTTATACCTGTAGTACAGCTCAATTCAACCTAAGCACATTTCAAGTGCTTAATAGCCACAGGTGGCCAGTGGCTACCACACCGGCCAGCACAGCTCTGGACTCTGCCACCGTTAGTTTAAGGCCAGACCAAGATATGAGGTTGCCCTCATCGTTTGGGACCTTTTCCAATTGATACCTGCTGCATATTTGCTTGGCAGCTAATCAGAGCAATAGCAGGGCAGCATGACAAGGACAGAAAGCAGCGGGCACTGAAGGCGGCACTCACGAGCCCCCCTCCACGGTCCCGAGCAAGGACTGTCCAGCCCCAGACACGCACACCCCCCTCTCACTGAAGCCCAGGCCCTGCGGCTGGCAGGCTGGCCGCCTCCAAGCAGGTGGCCGCTGGCTGCAGTCTCTAGACGGTGCCCCTTCTTGGAAGCCCCTCCAGGGAGCTCCTCCCAGCCACATGCAGAGAGACCTACCTGTCCCCGCTGCCCTCCCCGTCCTCTCGAACGCTCAGGGCTGCGTCAGCTCCTCTCAGAGACGAGGCTCCCGGACACCGTCCAGCCAAACTGCCGCTTGACCAGCTTCATCGATGTACACACTGACTCCTCTCTCCCCGGCGGACACCCTCTTCCCCGGGACCGGCCGGTGAGACGGAGGCACACACAGAGATACTGGCCAGGACAGACTGCCCGACTCCACACACCTGGGGCTCCCAGGACATCACTGCACCCTCCCAGCAGCCTTGGGGTGCAGGGACAGGGAAGGCACTATCACTGCCTCGTTCCAGAGATGAGGGAACTGAGGTTTCCAAGGGCCGAGCAATTTCCCCAAGGCCAGGTCGAGCATCGGTAACGGTGATGCAGCAATGAGACCTCAGGTCACCCACTGCCCACCCTGTGCCCCTTCCCTCCCGCTCCACCTTCTCTCGTCTGTACGTACGTATGTACGTACGTACACACACACACAAGGCCCTCACCTGCAGGTCCCACAACATTCTTCAGAGAAAGACGTCTCTAAACAGCCCCTGGGAAAACCGTCTGCGTGGAGAGAAGTCTCCTGGTGAGACAGTCCCCGGGTTCACACCCTCCAAGACACAGAGGCGTCTCCCAGGAGAGGACGTGTCCCGAGAGAAAAGGGGCCAGGCGTGATGAGCCTGACCCCGAGACGCAGCCTGGCGGTGATAGTCGTGCGGCCAGCTCTGTCCCTGCCTATCCACCCAGGCATGGGGGGGAGAGGCTGGAAACCAGAACCTAAGAGCCCCCCCTTGCCAGCACTGCAGAGCTGTAGGACCCCAACTAAACCGACATGATTAGGAAGCAGAATCTTCTTCCTGCTTCTGCATGAGCTCGGGGCCACGCACTTAGAACGTGACGTTCCCTAGCGAAGGGCTGCAGGGAGGTCACGAGCCCCTCAGAGCTGGAAGGGAGCCCGGGCGGAGCAGGCAGGGCCCTCGGGACCCAGACAGAGCGAGAGAACAAAGCACAGACGCCCCACAGTCCCCGGCTCCCCCTGCTCACAAACACACGCAGAGTCACAGGACACGTGGGGCGGCCATGCCAGGACCTGGCTCCGGGTGGGGCTGAGAGTCAGGGAAGCGCGTGTGAGCGTGTGCCAGCCGGGCAGGGTTCAGATCGTCCTGTCACTTTAAAAAATGTGTCAGATCGGGCCGGGCGAGGTGGCTCATGCCTGTAATCCTAGCACTCTGGGAGGCCAAGGCGGGCGGATTGCTCAAGGTCAGGAGTTTGAAACCAGCCTGAGCAAGAGCGAGACCCCGTCTCTACTATAAATACAAAGAAATTAATTGGCCAACTAATATATATAGAAAACATTAGCCGGGCATGGTGGCGCATGCCTTTAGTCCCAGCTACTCAGGAGGCTGAGGCAGGAGGATTATTTGAGTCCAGGAGTTTGAGGTTGCTGTGAGCCAGGCTGACACCACAGCACTCACTCTAGCCTGGGCAACAGAGTGAGACTCTGTCTCAGAAAAAAAAAAAAAAGTGTCAGATCAAAATGGTCCCCAGAGACACAGACCCTCCAAATCCAAGTCCAGAGAGACAGGTTTATGGATCGTTATTAAGCCGCTGAGAAAAGATATAAACCCGGAGAATATGAAACATAAATCAGACAAATGAGGCTGCGGCCCCGTTAGTAACTAGGAGACTGGACGGGGGGGCGGCGGCACCTGAGGCCCTGGGACACTCAGTGCGGGGGGGACGGAGGGGCGAAGGCCAGAGCTCCACGCCCCTGGACGCCCGCGAGGCTCCTCTCGGACCCCGTGCCGCCAGACTTCGGGCTAAAGGCGGCAGAAACCGGCGTCTGTTCTCAGCAGGTTCTCAGCAGCGCTCGTGGGGCGAGTGAGGGGTTCCCACAGCTGCCTGCTCTGACACCCCAGCCAGGCAAGGCCAGGGGACGGGGACCCTGTCACACCCCAGAGAATCGTCACGTCAGCAGGCCTCTCCTGCCACTAATTTCCCATTTTGGGCAAAAAGCGTCTTTTCCCTCCCGGCCCTGCAAGGACCCGAAAGCTAACTGCGCCGCAGCTCGGGGCTGGGCCGTGGACTCGAGGCTTCCGTGGGGGGTGGGGTCAGGGCGGGAGCACAGTCAGGGACAGCCGCTCCCGGGGACATAGGGGGACAGTCTGCCATGGCAGGGCCCCGGCACACGCACCGAACACAGACGGGCTCGTCTCCTGCCCAGCCTGCACACGCAGCCGAGCTCGGGCCACGGACACACTGGGGTGCAGCAGCGGGCTCAGCAAAAGCTCGCTCCCCGGAATGTGGATAATGCCATCGATAACAACAGTAAGACTTACATGTAGGGCCGGGAGCGGTGGCCCACACCTGTCACCCCAGCACTGGGGGAGGCCGAGGCGGGAGGATCTCGTGAGGCCACGTTTGGTGAAAATCCTGGGATGGTGCACAAAAACCGCCCCCCACACAGAGAGGGAACAGAGAGCAGAGAACGGCCCACGAGCCCAGCCTGACAGTCATCAGAGGTCACCTGCCAGGGCACCTGCTCCTGGCCGCACAGGAATCTCTGTGACAGGGCTGTCTCGTGTGCAGAGTCCGCATGGCCCACCCTGGGGCGCTTTAGGTCACTTTCCAGAGAATAAGGCACAGTTTTCACATCATGTCTTTGATCACAGTCAAACGGACCACACAGGTGCAGCGAAGCCTGTGTTATGTTAATGACATCACAGTTTGCCACTAGGTGGGGACTTTCGTATTTTATTTAGCTGGCGGGCACTGCAGGACAAGCAAAGTGGCTCCAAAGCAGTGAGGGCATTTGGAGCGGCCCTGTCAGGGTAGGAAAGCGCTGTGCACTCCCCCGCACCCCAGTAGTTACCTTGCTACCTGCCCGGTTACTTTCTAACAGTTTTACGGAGTATCACATTGTTTCTGTTGTGCAGTGGGGAACCTGCATTGTTCCCTCACACCAGGAGTTCGAGAACAGCCCCGGCAACATAACGAGATCCTATCTCTACAAAAAAGCAAAAGAATTAGCCAGGCACGGTGGTGCATGCCTGTGGCCCCGGCTACTCTGCAGACTGAGGCAGGAGGATTGCCTGAGACCAAGAGCTCACTGCACTCAAGGCTGCAGTGAGCTGTGATCGTTCCATTGCACTTGAACCTAGTTGACAAAATGAGACTCGTCTCTAAAATCATAATTTTTTGAAATTAAAAAAGAATTTACAGTGGCCGGGCACAGTGGCTCACACCTGTAATCCTAGCACTCTGGGAGACCGAGGCGGGTGCATCGCTCAAGGTCAGGAGTTCGAGACCAGCCTGAGCAAGAGCAAGACCCTGTCTCCACTAAAAATAGAAAGAAATTAATTACCCAACTAAAAATATATATACAAAAAAATTAGCCGAGCATGGTGGTGCATGCCTGTAGTCCCAGCTACTCGGGAGGCTGAGGCAGGAGGATCGCTTGAGCCCAGGAGTTTGAGGTTGCTGTGAGCCAGGCTGACGCCACGGCACTCACTCTAGCCTGGGCAACAAAGCGAGACTCCGTCACCAAAAAAAAAAAAAAAAAAAAAAGAATTTATATTCAAGCCAGACGCTATGTTTCACTGAATCCTCCCAATAACCCTACGTGGCAGGTGGTATTCTTGTGCCCATTTCACAGGTGAAGAAGAGGAACCCCAGAGAGGGTCACTTCCCCGAGGACATGCCAGCCCCTGATGCAAGAGGCCGTGTCCTTTCTGCCCCACCAGCAAGGCCAGACTGCTGCAGAGCGAGGGGGGCGGGGCTCCCCTCACTGAGCCGAACACGGACAGCGAACGTTGACGTAGCCCTGAGCAGGTGCCAGGTGCAACGCTGAGCACCTGCCACGCGACATCCTGTCTCCTCTCCACAGCCAGAGTCTGCCGCCACCCCCAGTCCGCACGTCGGAGAGCCGAGCTCAGGGAGGCTAACTGCGGGCTGCAGGGCTGGGCCCTCCAGAGGGCTGGAACGGCCCAAGAGCTCGCAAGGGTCGTGCAGAGCAGAGAAACCCCGACTCTCCCAGCCCCGACGGCGGGCGCAGTCAGCAACCTGCCCCTCCGGACAGGCCCGCACCTGCCACGAAGAAGGAAGCCACAGGGAAGTGTGGGTGCCACCGCTCTGTGTACCCACCACCCCTGAGTGCTCCTGGGACGGCCACCAGCGGCCCGGCCATGGGGCCCAGCCTGCCCGTCACTTCCCTGCTCCCAACAACCCACGTGCAGGGCCCCCGCTGCCCAGACAGCGCAGCACCCTCACAGTCACCCCAGAAGACAGGACCATTGCCCTCATCTGCATGTTTACAGATGTGGAAACTGAGGCACAGACGTTCCGACACCTGGCCCATGGTCACGGGCACACACGCGGAAGCCAGGACTGGGCCAGGCCCCTCCAGCACCGAAACCTTCCGCCTTCTGGTTCAGCCTCCAGGCCCCGGGGGACAAATCCACACCCAAATCTCCAAGACCAGCCCCCCTGGGTGGGCCGGGCTGTGGGAACCGCCCATCACTCCTTCCCGGAGGCTTCCCGCACAACAGGCAGGAGCCGGAGGGTCAGAGGAAAGCACAGATATGCAGACCTGCGTCACCCATTCCCTGGCTACGGTGCGGCGGCATCAGGCTCCCCAAATGTTGTTTACTAATAACTCCCCGAGAATTTATAATAAAGTTGATGGGGCCTGACTGATGGGCCCGGGACAAAAGGGAGCCAATTTCCCAGCGCGCTCTGCTGTGATCTGAAAACAGATGTTCGAGTGCGTAAAATTACGGCGTGTGCTGGGAGCTGCGGATATGACTCCAACCTTCCCCTTTACTGCCGCTCATAAACATCGAACGTGGAGAGATCCACATCCGAAATTCAGTCGTCGCCGCTCTGTCCCATGTTTCGGAAGCCCAGGCTACCTTTCGAGTTGGTGTCTTGGTGATTCGCTCTGCAACTCCAGCAAACAGCGGCGCACAGCACAGAACCCTGCTCCAGCTCCCGGCACTGCGAGGGAGAGGACAGGCCCCCCGGGGCTCCCGGCGACCCCGGCCTGCCCCTTGGAGTTCACGCTTCAGGTGACGCAAACCTGAACGGGCAGAGCAGGGCCGTCCCTGAGCCTTCCGGAGCCCAGATCAGCCCGCCTCTCGGGACATTTATACAGGCCACATAGAAGGGCGGGTTTGTGCACATTTGGATGAGATTTGCATGCAGGTTCTCTGGAGCTTTCTCAGGCCACACACAGTGGAGACTCCGGGCAGCCCCGAGGCCAACCACCCGCTCAGCCCAGCTCCTCACCAGGCCCCCTGCCTACAACGGCTTCGGCCCTTCCATCCTGCCCCACCAAACCGGCCAGACCTCTCCGTGGTGCAAAGCAGCCCCCACTGCTGTGTCCCAGGTTTAAAACTTACTAATACCCAGGCCAGGCGCGGTGGCTCACGCCTGTAATCCTAGCACTCTGGGAGGCCGAGGCAGGTGGTTCATTTGAGCTCAGGAGTTTGAGACCAGTCTGAGCAAGAGTGACACCCTGTTTCTACTAAAAATAGAAAGAAATTACTTGGACAACTAAAAATATATAGAAAACATTAGCCGGGCATGGTGGTGCATGCCTGTAGTCCCAGCTACTCAGAAGGGTGAGGCAGCAGGATTGCTTGAGCCCAGGAGTTTGAGGTTGCTGTGAGCTAGGCTGACGCCACGGCACTCACTCTAGCCCGGGCAACAGAGTGAGACTCTGTCTCAGAAAAAATAAGGTAAAACTTTCCGACACCCTCAGGTAAAATCACGGCCCTTAGTCCAGTACAAACGAGGTCCCTTCGCCCCAGCAGGAAAGATGCAAATGTCTGAGCTGAGAATTCCCTCCCCAGGAGTTTCCCACGTCCCCCGGATGCTGCTCAAGGGGATGGTTTACGCCTGCCATGTCCTGCGAGGGCCCCAGGTGTTGGCACAGCCCCTGACCTGGGCCCGGTGGCCACAGGCTGCCCCAGGACGAGCTGCACCTGCAGAGCCAGCTGGCCCCTCACTCCATTTCAGCACGTGGCAGCAGCAGCGGCGCCCAGCAAGGTGCCGGGGCTGAGGCGGGGTGACGGTGACGGAAGGGGCAGCCCTCTCTGCGCCCACTCTGCAGCTGCGCTCGAGCTGCGGCGGCCAGGGTAGGACGGCTTCCTCCCCCTCCGTGTCTGAGGCCAGGCCTCTCAGTGCCTTACAGACCCTCTCAGGGACCCTCGGCCTTTGCTGTGATCTAATCGTGCTAGCAACATGGACTTTACCCTCCCGAGTTCCAGAAGGCCCTTTCCGGAGAGCGGCATCCTCCCAGCCCCTGCTAAAGTAACGGCTGCGAGGAGGAGGAGGTTCTTTTACTCGACTCCACAGCAACAGCAGCTTGTCTGCCTCCCCCTGGCCATTCTCCACCCTGAGCCCCGGCTGCCCCCACCTATCTGTGGGCCGAGCGTCGGCCGTGGGGTGCAGCGGAGACATTCAGCTCTGGGAGGGTGACCTGGGCCGGGTGGTCCCCATGAGTGGAGGAGGAAAGCGGGTGGCCGGGGCTTGCGGCCAGGTTCCCGTGGCCAGGCGGGGGCTCCCGTGTGCTATGAGTGGAATCAGAGAGGACGCGCTTTATAATACAAGCAGTTTCGCGTGTTGGCAAAGGCCTGGGCCGTGTTCACAGTGGGGATCCTCAGAGCCACAGTGGAAAGATCAGTTTGGGAACAGTCTTCGCTCCACCGCCCCCTCCTTCGAGCCGTCCCCTCTGCCGCCAGCCCCCCGACGAGCACGGCCGACACCCCCTCCGCCTCTGCCCCCCCCACTGCCAGCCCTGCTCCTCGGCACCCCCCCGCAGGCTGTTGTCACCCCCTGCTCCTCCGCAGGCCCGGGGAGACTGACCTGGGGGAGGACGGCTGTGGGCTTCGGGGTTTGCGTCACCGGGCCGGGCAGAGCCCACGGCTGCTCATAGAACGGCTTTGCAAGGGACAAACCAGCCCCCAGATGAAGTCCAGGCTCCCACCTGTTGTGACCGGCAGGTGCCTTGACGGTTGCCATGGCACGTGGGGCGACAACCCCCAACACTGCCCGGCCAGATTGTCGGGAGCCTTTCATTCCGTGAACTTACATTAAAGGGAAGCAGCTGCATTAGCAGATAGTGCTGCCTCATGAGCTCGCTCCCATGGAGGGCTTATTTTTAAAGTGTCCTAAAGAGCTGGGGGAGGAGGCCAAAGAGCTGTGCCTGATTTGGTGGGAAGTGCTGGGCCTGGATGTCCCGCCTGCGGCCCTGGGGAGCTCGAGGCCTTTCCCTCGGCCTGCGGGGACCCCTGCAAGCCACCGAGCCGTCCTCCAGCCTGACGGAGGGAGGATGGGGCGCGGACCTGCACCAGGCTCTGCAGGCCGTGGCTCGTTGGAGAAGGGCCTCAACCCGGCAAACGCTTCTCTCCCTGGAGAAGACTCCCGCCTGGCCCGGGGAGAGACACACGCAGAGGAAAGCGTCACAGTCACCCACCCGCGAGGCCAGGGGGTGCAAAGCACCAGGAGACACACCCAAGGCCGACGCCCCAGAAAGACAGGGCCCCCCACCCGAGGGCAAAGGCAGGGGGCCTGGGGGAAACCGGTCACTGTTCAAGAGACCCAAAGTCCTGCAGTCAGAAATATTAATGGTTTCAGAGAAATTCCAAACTTTCCTTGGTGGTTTTTTCCAAGAACGCTCTGCATTTTCCTTTCTTCCTACTCCACACAATTGCACCCGCCTCGCCCTCCCCTCCTCCGCATGGCCCCCCAGCTACTCGCGCGGACCAGCCCCAGGTTCCCCGGCCCAGGGCGAGGGCACGACCCTCAGCTGGGAGCCTGTTAGCAATGGAAGCTCCAGGGCCCGCGGCAGCCCTGCTGGACGGGGGCCCAGTCACCGCAGCCAGCCCCCCGGGGTGCAGACGCGCCCGCGGCCACCGCCTCACCTCCACGCAGAGCTCGGGCGATCCACGCGAGACTCCTCCCGCCCTGCCGCTCCGCCGCGCCGGCTCCTTCTGCCCGTGCTCCTGATGGGGCACCGCGGACACCTGGAAGTCACGCCGCCGGCCGGGAGGCGATGCGCGTTCCGGGCTGGGGAGAAGGCCGGGGCCCCTCGTGTGCTGGGAAATCTCTCTCCTTCGTGCCACTCAGAACCGGCCTTGAGGCCAAGACGGGACACTACACTGGGTGTCGGGAGGGTCCCGTGGGGCCGGGCGCTCTGGAGGTTTTGCTCACGGCTCTGCGGCACAGGCCCAGGACCCAGAGGGGCAAATCGTGGCTTTCTGGGAGCCTCTGTCCACGGCCAGAGACCCACAGCCGGGCAGAGGTCTCGTCCCGGCCCCCTTGCAGGGCCACTAATGGGATCAGGTGAGCCTGAGTCACGAGGAGAGGCTCAGTTAGAGGAACAGCAGGGCCCCCAGCACCAGACGGGGTGGGTCCGTGTGTCACTCCACAGGCAGGAGACAAACTCCCTTCCCGTCCAGGGAGTAGGGACAGGCCACGAGGGAGGAGGTCGGTGCATCTCCGTTCCTGGGGTCGCCCTTCACCACGGTTCCTCTGGAGCCCGGGCTCCCGGCTGGGTGAGGGCAAGGAAGGAAGGATCCTCCTGGGCCCTGGGACCTGCGGCGACCTGGACGCCTCACGTCTGGGCTGCTGCTCCTCACACTTCACAGGGTGAGATGCCCGCCTGGTGTTAGCAAGACCTTCGTCCCTCCTGTCCTCAATGCCTTCCACGCCCGTCTCGTGTGACGGACAGGACAGGTGTGACCTCAGGTTCCCAGATGAAGAAACTGAGGCTCCCAGAGGTTAAGTCCTTCCTGGTGGAAATGCAGTTCGTGACCAGCACCACCTGGGAACCTTGTTGAAAACGTCACTCTTAGGCTCCCCTCTGACCTCCTGAATCAGAGTCTGCACCTTAACAAGATCCCCAGGTGAGTCTGAGAAGCACGGGGCTGGTCACCTGCCCAAGGCCTGGAGTCAGCCCAAGATCCTCTCAGCAGCACCAGCAATGCCCCGGACCTCAGGGGTCGGTCGCCAGACCCCTACTTTCTAGCTTGAGGGTTCCAGTAAAGCCCATCTGTTTTGCTTTTGGCTGCCCTGAAGGAGAGGAGGCGGCCCTGTCCTCCAAGCTCTTGGACTCCTTGTGAAGCCTGGATCACGAGCCGAGCCCGACCCGCGGCCAGACCCGGCACAGGCGGAGCGACGGCGCCCCCGCGTGGCCACATCAGCACCGCCGCCTACACAGGACCGGTCAGTGCCAGCGGGAGGCGCATCGGATTAAGGGAGTTTACTCCAGATAATGCTGCACTCGGGGCAAATTTCTTACAGGCAAAAGCCCAGTGTTCCAGCCACACAACTTTCCAGAAGATTAACACCCTTCAAAACGGCCGGCGTCAGAATTCCCGGCCCTGCCACCCACCCGCTCTGCAAGATTTGCCTGCTTTGCCCTTTGCATACCCAGAAAACGGAGTCGGATGAGATGACTCCAAGATGGGTTCTCCTCTTCTGTTTTTTCTTCATTGAAAATACTGTGTCTCAGGCTGGGCCTGGTGGCTCACGCCTGTAATCCTAGCTCTCTGGGAGGCCGAGGCGGGCGGATCATTTGAGGTCAGGAGTTCGAGACCAACCTGAGCAAGAGCGAGACCCCGTCTCTACTATAAATAGAAAGAAATTAATTGGCCAACTAATCTATATAGAAAAAATTAGCCGGGCATGGTGGCGCATTCCTGTAGTCCCAGCTACTCGGGAGGCTGAGGCAAGAAGATCACTTGAGCCCAGGAGTTTGAGGTTGCTGTGAGCTAGGCTGACGCCACGGCACTCACTCTAGCCCGGGCAACAGAGTGAGACTCTGTCTCAAAAAAAAAAAAAAAAAAAGAAAGAAAGAAAGAAAATACTGTGTCTCTGTATTCAAGTACTCGCTGAGCACCTCCTCCGTCCCCTGCTCCACGCCGGCTGCAGGGAGGCAGCTGTAACCCAGGCAGAGTCCTCCCTTCAGTTGTGCAAGAACAGGAGCAGTCACCGAGGAAGGGCTCTTCACCCAACCCAGGCACGAGCCTCTCAATTCTCCCATCCGGGGCAGCTCACGGATCCTCGTGGTGACCTCACGTGGGTCCTAGAAGCCTACCCACTGGCACTGCCAAAACACACCCCATCCTTGGGGCCATCCTCTTCTAGAACACCTGCTGACCTAGCTTATCCCTGGAAACGCTTTGCTGGGATTTGCACCCTAGACACTGAGCCACCGAGATGGTCTTCCAAGTGTTTCCAGCCTTCTCTTTACCAAGCATTAGCCAAGTCCAGCCTAACAGACCAGTACATTTCCATTAAGTCTTAAAGCGCACACGTAGAAAAAAGACCAGGTGAGACCTCCAGGGGGTGGTGGGTAAGGGGCTGTTAACTGGTGGTAAGAAAAGTAGTTTCTGTGTTCTCTCCCTTCACGGACGCAGGATTCCAGACGTCACGGTCCACCTGGCCTTTGGAGGAGGTAAACCCAGACAAAAGTCGTAAAAAAGGCCCAAGATAAACAGTTTTCTTTATTTTTCTTTTTTGAGACAGTCTCACTCCATTGCCCAAGCTACCCGTGGCGTCAGCCTTGCTCACAGCAACCTCAAACTCCTGGGCTCAAGCAATCCTTCTGCCTTAGCCTCCCGAGTAGCTGGGACTATAGGCATGCGCCACCATGCCCAGCTTTTTTCTACATGTTTTTAGTTGGCCAGATAATTTCTATTTATAGTAGAGACGGGGTCTCGCTCTTGCTCAGGCTGGTCTCAAACTCCTGATCTTGAGCGATCCTCCCTCCTCAGCCTCCCAGAGTGCTAGGATTACAGGCGTGAGCCACCGCGCCCGGCCTAAACAGCTTTCTGTTCTTATTCTCTGTGTGTTGTGCTTGAACCTGGCGAATCCCACAAGGAACTGGGAGTCCCCCACTCTCCCTGTCCTGACTCTGCCACACTGGAGTAACACAGCCAGGATCGGCCTGCCATGTGCCCGTGGGTACTGGCCAAATCTGGAAAGCATCCTGTGTTCTTTTTTGTCCACATCCTCTGTGGTCTTCCCTTGCTCCACCACCCAGCAACGTACACCCTTTACCGTCCCAGATGTTTCCCCTACAGCCACTTGGCCGTTTTTTGTCTCCTAGACTGACGCTTAACAGGTCATCCCCTTCATTTCTGCACTTCTTGCAGCACCTGCTCCAAAGAGCAGCATCCAGTTCCCAAGTATGAGGGGTCACGTCCCAGGGCTACCCCAGCCAGAGCCAAGAAATGCACTGCCCAGGTGACTGCTAGGAGCAATCCCCATTCACACACAGGACCCTGGGCCTGTGACAAGGCCCAACCTCCTTCCTCCCAGACTGGCGTGCGTCCCATTGCTCCCTGGCCAAATGCTCAGCACCTGTGGCCGTGCTGTTCGAACTCCCCTCCACCCACACGCCTTCCGCATTATCACTCCCCTCTGGCAGCCCGTTTCTTTCAAAGCTTCCACTTCCTCTTCCTGACACATCCGAATACACTCCTTCATTCCCTAAACCAGGAATGCAGCTCCCAACTCCCACCTTCTCCAAAGACTCCAGAAGACTTGAAGCTCCACGTACCCAAACACACCTTTTATTCCAGGTTGGAAACTCTGAAGCTATTCTTTTCAAAATATACTTCCGGTTTTTTAACATTGTAAAATTCCTAAATGCGTGTTATAAAAATCTTTGAAAAGACAAGCAATAATTCACAAATATCACCCACGATCCCACCCTGAAGAAGAAACTGCTTCATTTGAAAAAAAAAAAAATCTTTCTGGTTTTTTAATGCAAACACATTTCATGTTCTTTCCAATCATTTTTTTTTCTTTTTTTCTTTTTGTTGGCCAGGAACATGTGTAGAAATGTTCTTTCCAATCATGGGAGGCTCCTCCTGTGTGGTTTTATAACCTACATTCCTCATGTCAAAATTTAAATAGACACCTTTTAAAGCCACTTTAAAATGACTGAAATAGATCAAGCGTACAGATAAGCACACTACCAAAGGCCTGATCAAGAAACAGACCATCAGGCCTCTAAAGACGGCCTCATGGTGCCTTGTCACTACCCCACGAATGGCAACCAGCATCCCAACTTCTAGCAGCATGTTTTCAGGTGGAGCGGTGCTCAAATCTTCCCCCTTCCTCCAGGTGCCAAGAACAGCCATTTCCTCCTCCATTTGGCTGTCCACACAAAGGTGGACTTTCTATTTTAACAGAGACAGGGTCCTGCTGTCACCCAGGCTGGAACTCCTGGGTTCAAGTGATGCTCCTGCCCGAGCTTCCCCAGTAACCAGGACCACTGGTGCAAGCCGCCAGGCTTGGCTAAAGTGGACTATTTTAAAAGTCCCACTAGCCCTAGTTTCTCCCGGGACCAACTCATTCTACATGTGTCGTATGAACATTCCTAAAATACCCTGTCATTCTCCATTAAAACACCTTCTGCAACAGAACCCCAATCTCTCAGCCCTCTCCACCACCTCCAACAGTTCCCCTACAAAAACCACTTTCATGCTTGAAAAACATCCCAAATGCCACCAGTATAATGCACTGGAAGTTCACACATGATGAGCTAAAGCTGTCCCCCTATGCTACCTTCACAGCAGCCCTGGTCCTGCCCCCAACACCTTCTTCCACAGTGACATGCAGGGACCTTGGGACACTTCCTGGATGAACAGGGCTGTTGCTCTTTCCCGAGGAGCCCAATACTCCTGTAAAACATTAACAGCTATGGTCCAGCTGAGCACCAGCTGGCTAGTCCTGGACTATTAACATCCACCTTACCAGGGGCTCACTCTTCTCTCAAGCACAGAGCAGCTCAGGAGGAAACCGAAGTTTGATCTGAGACACCTTCCTTGGATGCATGACTAGAACAGGTCCTGTTGGTAGCCCTGGCAGGTGAGCTGCTCCTGGCATAACCAGAAGACCAGGAGCGTGTTGAATGGCAGGACCCCAGAACAAGGCCCCCTCCCCGCCTGGGCCCCGCACCTTGTGCATTTAAGGCTACTTTTGATGGTGTCATCCTCTGTAAACACCCCTCACCACCCACGCACAACACACACCCACACACTTGCCCCGCACAGCCGGCGGTGGTCACGTTACATGCACACTCTGGGCCACGCTGTTCTCTGGGAAGGTTACCAAGCCTGGCGCTTACCTTTAAAGCCATAGCCCCATTTTTTGCTATTGCCAAAATCCTCAGAATAAAGCCCAGTCACAGGAGCAAGATACACATTCTCGCATCAGAGGAACTGGGCCAAGACTCCAAAGGAGAGAATGAATGCAGCAAAGAGCAAGCAACTTGTCAGCCAGCAGGCAGCACCTTGATTCTTCTTCAGATACGAGGTCTCCAAGAAAGCTAAACTGAAATTAAGCTAAGAGGTTCCTTCTCCCAGACGGAAGTTTTTACTGAAAACACGTGTCCGTGCGCGTGCACACTCACACACAGACACACATCGCAGCAGCCTTCATTATGAAATTAAGGAAACCATTCCTTTGAGTGTAAGACAGGTTTCTTTTATTAGTTTCCCCTAAACTTGTCTCATGTTTACCGAATGATTTTCTTAGTGTGAGAACGTGACCTGGAGCTTTAACAAACCAATTTGGACGACACAACCGGGATGAACGCTTGTCTACACACAAGCCATCACCTGTCCCTCTGTGGCCTGGCCTCCATGTAGATCCAATCAGTCTTAGAGCCTGTCTGAACAGGGAGCAAGCAGACCACATCATCTTAGTTCTAATTTTAACTTCAATTTCCCCCCAATCCCAACACCTGTACCCTTCCCCACACACAAAAAAAATTTTTTAGAAGAAATGGCCATTAAGGACTGAGTCAGTTGCACAAGGGTTGGCTTAATCCTGCAGCCAGCACTTCATAACAGACACTGGCCCCGCTGCAGGCCAGCTGGACCTCCTGGAGCAGGACAGGCAGAGAACGAACAGAGGGTGCTCTAAGAATAGGGCCCAAGTCCTGGCGCCATGAGGCCTCCGTGTGCGCTTACACCCCAACATAAACATACTTCCACCCTCCTCCTCTCTGAGCAATTGTTCTCTACAGCATTTTGGAGCTTATAACACTCTGAAACTTTTCCATGTAGAGAAAGACAGAAACTTATTCTAACTATGCAAGATATAATCCTATTTCTAACAACATAGGCCAGTATTAACAGAGAGACGCTCTGTTATACAGAATAGCAATTTTTACAAAGATCCAAAATGGAACCAACAAAGCTCATAACAGTTTCTAAGGCAGGTACCAGCTCTGGCCTCTAATACAGGCTTCCCTTGGAGTCTCCAAAACGCAGCGCTCCTGCCGACGACTGCCCCAGCGACCGTCAGAGGAATGCTCTGGTGCGCCCGACGCTGACCACACGGTGAAGAGTGGCGTGTTGCTGTCACATCAGGCACCACTCTTCTGTAACACTAATTTCAGACTCATCCAGTACAATCCAGTGTATCTTAGCTTTTTGTAGGATCTGTCGGCTGTTTAACATGTACAAATTGGCATATTCATGACAGATATTAACACTTAACACACAAGTGATTCTGAATGAGCTAAAAAGAAATTTTTAACTCTTGTCCTAGGAGTTCAAAGCTATCCCTCAAATTTACACAGAACATCTCCCACCTGAACACACAGGCCAGGATACAAATCTTTACACCATAGTTAACAAGGATCGATTCCTCAGTTAAATTTACCACGCCTATACCCAGCAGTACATCTACCCAATTCTAACTTTCTGAAAAGAAAATTATTTAGAGACTTTGATGCTTAGTGGACAATACTTTCAGGAAGAGCCTCTAGGTCTAAAACCCTTGGTTAACAACTTGCTCCAATTCGAGGGTCTATTTGCCCAAGAGCAGAACATGGCATTTACACTGGGAACTCTTTTATTCGAGAAGGGGGAGAGAGCAGGGGTGGAAGTAGACGAGTGTCAAGAAACTCAAGGCATACCTTTGCTGCTCTGCTGTGTTACTCTGTGCCGTGCTCTGCTCTGACCCTCAGAGACAGGGAGACCCAGCCCCACGCCAGGCGGGGAGTCTTCGCGGCAATCTCCCCAACAGATTTTTGAAGCATGATTAGAGCTCCTGCCATGTAAGTCATAATGAAAAGTCTGCTTGGTAGCTAGGTACAGCTTTTGCTATAGCTCAACTTTCCAATATAAACTTGTTCTTGTAGACGCATGATTAAACATAAAAGGAGTGAAGCGTAAGCTCAGTAAGACTAACTGGGCTCCTAAATAGTACCATTATGAAAAAGATACAATGCACTTAATTTCTGTATCTAACTATTTAGAAGTCAAAATGCTCCATACATATCCCCTCCCCCAAAATTCCCTAAAAACTAAGAAATCTTCAGTATTCACTTGCTCTAGTTGATATTTAGAACAAAGTTGACAACTTAAAGCTTTATAATAGTCTGTTTTAATATAAACAGGTGTCGGAATCAATCAATGTCCATCTCGGGAAGTTTCTTGTCCGAATCCGAAGGCACGGCGCTGTCTGTGCCCTGCTCGGCCGCCTGCGGGTCGGGGCTGTCTCCTTGTCCGTCCACTGGTCCGTTCTGCTCCGCATTTTTCTGCTCTTCTTTCGGAGGTTCCACTTTGGGTTTAGGCTTTGAAATTATAGGGCTACAAATGCTCATCAGCTCCTAGAATGAGTGAGAGAGAAAACTGTGGTTTCTTATAAATGAACAAATTTTACAGACATGCTAAACCCAAACCCACCCTCTCCCACCACCACCAGCCCAGAAGCTAAGATGCGATGATGAAATTCCCTCCTAAACGTCACCTGAGGACAATAAATGACACAAATGACAAGAAAAGGCTATTATATGAAGGCGTGAATCACCTTAATTTTAGCTTCGATCTCCTTTGACTTGACCACGGGGTCCGCGGTCAGACTCTGCTTGTTCTGCAGGTTCAGCTTGTTGTTCATCCACTCCATCGCCTCGTTCGTGCTCTTCTCCACCTTCCCCATGTCCGCAGCATCCAGGTGCTCGTACTGGTCCTCCTGCAACCAGCAGCAGCCAGACACGTGTTAAAGGAGGACACTCTCCCTCCCCAAAGATTGTCTAGTTTGTTGCCATCTTTCAAAAAGATGAAATCTTAAAAAAAAATGAAGCACATTTAGCCTCATGATCTAAACAGACATTAAAATACTCAAGAAAAGAAACATAACCACAACTTTTTAAACACTCACAAAATACATTTAAAGGCCAAGAAAATACATGAGGTGGTAATTTAAAGCCTTCAACAGTATAAATAGCTGCACGTTTTATACAAATTCTTATAAAAACAATTTCACAATGCAAAATAATTTATCGGATACAAGAATTGAGGTTTAGGCATGGTAGTTCAGAACCAAAATAATGAATACAATTTTTAAAAGAACGCCTTTTAAAAGTAAAATCTAAAAAAAAAAGCCCAATTTGTCATTCTTAATGTTTCTTACACTGACATTACATCAAGAACCTAGAGTACAGTGGAGTGGTTAGAACCCAAACTTTGGAGCCAGACTTCTGGCTAAACGCCAGCTCTCTCCACTCAGTGACCCTGGGTGGTGCCTAAGGAAAGTGTGGCTCAAAGAAGTTAGGAGTTACCTATAAAGTCTGATACCACCACCTGCTCCATAAGGGTGCTTAGGGAGGTACAGATTCAATAAGACAATACATTTATGGAGTGCGTCATATCGTGCTCAAAACTATTAAATTGTCATAGTCTTACATCTGTGAACAAACCAAATTACAAAACTAATATATTCTCAGAAGGACCATGATAGAGCATGTTATGCCAAACACGGATGAAGCATTTCACAACAGGAAAAGGAAACTAAGCAATACTGCTCAATTTCAGATTCCACCTATTAAAAAGATGCAACAAATCCCATGGTTCTTATTAAGAGTCTATAAACCATTACACATTACATTTAACATCCAAATAAAACAAGTATTATTAAACAACAGCTAAAGAGAAAAAATACTGTATAAATGCCTCAAAATTTATCTTTACCAAAATAAGAGCAGGGAAAAGAAAGAAGTTACCTTGTTTTTGAAAGAGCTGATTGCTTTCATATACTGTTGGATCTGTTTCCCTAGTTCTTCAAATAATTTTGGTCTTTCTTCAGATTCCTGGAACCGTAACTTAATAGGTTGACCTAGATTCTTAAAAGAAAGAATATACAAATTCTTCATAGGGCAGCTTAAAATATAAGAGTTGTGCTGTTTCTACTAACATGGATTGTAAAGTGCATTTAACCTCCACAGGCTACACAGGAGAAGTTACTCCCCAGCCCACTGGGAAGCAAGGCTGCCGCGGGATGAACAAAGTCTGCCACAAGACTGTTCAGTGTGGGGCTGATCAAATCGGCCACCTGAGCCCCTCACTCTCAAAACACAGTGGGAGACAGCCAAAAACAAGGTGCCTCCTAACAGAGATACACAGCACTAAGTAGGAAGTATACTTGCCAAAACTAAAATTTTATTTAATTTTTTTTTTAAAGCCATCTGAATCTGATGAAGCCTCTAGATCTAATCACCAACTTAACAAAGTTAAATGCCACCATGGAACTGAAAATTGGTGAAATCCAGACTAGGGGAAATCCTACAGGACAAATGATCCAGTTTCTTCACTAAATAACTAAGGGGGGGAAAAATGATGAGTTTACTACATGCACAGATTTAAGAGACATATAAATAAAATGCATGAAATGCATGAAGCTTATTTGGATACTAGCTCCAACTGGGGAAAAATTATGAAATAAATGGAACTTGAGAAATGAATACTATAGTGTTAAGACATTTTTTAGGTGTGACAATGCTGTAGAGCATGAGGTTATATTTTCTTTAATAAAATATTTTTGTCGGCCGGGCGCGGTGGCTCAAGCCTGTAATCCTAGCTCTCTGGGAGGCCGAGGTGGGCGGATCCTTTGAGCTCAGGAGTTCGAGACCAGCCTGAGCAAGAGCGAGACCCCATCTCTACTATAAATAGAAAGAAATTAATTGGCCAACTAATCTATATAGAAAAAATTAGCCGGGCATGGTGGCACGTGCCTGTAGTCCCAGCTACTTGGGAGGCTGAGGCAGCAGGATTGCTTGAGCCCAGGAGTTTGAGGTTGCTGTGAGCTAGGCTGACGCCACGGCACTCACTCTAGCCTGGGCAACAAAGTGAGACTCTGTCACAAAAAA
>VSMD01117958.1:0-12758 GCA_008750895.1 Mirza zaza | reverse complement strand
CCCCGCCCGCACGGCGTCTGCGCTGCCGCCCGCACCCCGCCCGCACCCCGCCCGCACCCCGCCCGCACCGCGCTCCCGCCCGCACGGCGTCTGCGCTGCCGCCCGCGGCCACTCGCTCTGCTCGCGTGGGGAGGAGAGCTCGAAGCGCTGAAAGGCCGTTTCACTTGACAGGCAGCTTTCCTTGTCACGTAAGCAGAATAGGTAACATGTGCACGTGTGTTTTCATTACGTTACGTTTAAATGTTTGCAGTTTATTTTGATAAATGACAAATTCGAGGAGTCACATCGCGGCTGTCGGCTGCAGTCGCTGTGCGCGCTCATCCGTGGCTGTCGCTGCAGTCGACTCCAGGCCGTGCGTGTCCATCCGTGGCCGTGGGCTACAGTGGACACTCGTATGGAAGTGGTTAAATAAAGCTCTCTGTCCCTCCTAACATAAACATACAGCCCAAAGCATAAGATACAGGAGAATAGCAGCTATCAGGGTCAAGCCATTAAATATAACAAATAGCATATTTCTACTCCAAAGTAGACTATGGAATCATCAATAGATAATAACATGAGAATGTTGTGCTGTTTAAAGAAATAAAAATAAAATAAAGGAATGTGATGATACTTTCAAAATATACCAGGCTGATTCGAAAAAAACATAAATGGAATTTCTTCAAAATAAAAAAAATGTCACTAAGATTAAACGATTAAAGGCATAGTTAATATGCAATATCAAACATAGCAGAATAAATATAATTAACTCAATTATAGTTCAAAGTAATTGCTCTTAATACAGTACTATATATTTTCTATAAAATAGAAAGCAGAAAACAGGAAAAAAATAAGAGACATGGAGGAAAGAATAACAAAGGCCAATATGCCTGTGGTTAGAGTTTTAAGATGAAACAGAGCTGATAAATGAAAGGTAATATTGAAAGACGATGGCTGAGAATTTTTCAGAGTAATGGAAGATAAAAATTATCAGAGCCACAAAATATGCTAAATCACAAGCAAGATAAATAAGACCAAATTCATGCTTAAACACAGTATAATTAAATCAGAGTATTCTATAGATATAATAATCTTAATAGGAATTCTAGAGAAAAAGAAATTGCTATTAATAATCTTAATAATCTTAATAGCAATTCTAGAGAAAATCCAAAGAAGACCTTAAAAGCAGAAGAGAAATAATAGCCTACAAATGCGGAAGAAAATAATTGTCAGCTTAGATTTTCTAGCCCAAAAAATAAAGCAATAAAAAAATTACCTTTCAAAAACAAGAATACAATTAAGGCATACTCAAAAGAACAATATTGAGAAATTTTTTCACCATAAAACCTTCACCTGAGAAATTCTAAATGCTCCCAGAAAGGAGAATGGAGGTAAAAGAAGCAATGATGAGTTTGTAATTTTGTAAATTTGTGGATTATTTGTGGATTATTTGTGGAATTTGTAAATTTGTGGTCATATTAGTATAGCAATTATTGTATAAACCAGGTGTCCGCAAACTATGGCCCGCGGGCCACATGCGGGTGTTTTTGCCCATTTGTTTTTTTTCTTCAGAATAAGATGTGTGCAGTGTGCATAGGAATTTGTTCATAGTTTTTGTAAAACTATAGTCTGGCCCTCCAACGGTAAGAGGGACAGTGAACTGGCCCCCTGTTTAAAAAGTTTGAGGACCCCTGGTATAAACTATGAGAAGAATAATGAGTAAATTGGTCCAAAAACTAACTTAATGTAGACAATCCTCAAAGTTAAGATATTCTAAGTTATTGTTCAGAAAAAGAAAGTTATTGGTTAGCTTTTTACTTTCTTAAGTGTCCATGAGTAAATAAACATTTTTTAAATAACTATAAAAATGGAAAAAAATAGATAGCTTCTAAACTAATAAAGCACAATAAAGAATAAGAAAATATTGATCAATCCAAACAAGACTTAAAAAGGAGAAAATAATAAGTATAGAAAAATCAACCTAAATAGAAAACACAAAATATAATAGTAAAAGAAGTACATGCAATTAAGCTAAATTCGAGATATATCTATTCAAGAAAGAGACTTAAAACACATCACTGAAGTTTAAGTGGTAAAAAAGCAAACCTCCCACATAACTTTAAAAAGTCCCTGCAGCTTTATTAAATGATATTAAAGCAAGAAGAAGCTGTATTTGGCACAGTTTTTGACAGATGGCAGTTATATGATATTACCTTTCTAACCTTTTGACACGGCTAAAATGCTTCCTAATAATAACAAACGAGGGCGAGGGAGACTGGGAGCCAGGACTCAGTCCCAGGGCGACTAGAAGAGCCCAGTGGCCAATTAGTGCCATGAGGGTCTTGGCCTCTAGGACTAAAAATGTGCCTGACGTATTTATATAATGCTGTGTGTAACGTGCTAGGAAAACTGTCCACCGTGAGCTCTGAATCAATAAATAACAAAAGAAGCACAAAGGGGTTATTTTGGCAAAGACCAAAAGGACTTTCTGTTCTTGTCTGTCTAGGCGCTCCAGGCCCCCTCCCTGGCACCAGGGCACTGCCCGTCTTACGGTTTGCTGTCCCGTAACTTTGAGGAAGCCCAGGTGGTCACTGTGTACGTTCTTGCCACCTGGAACAAATCCCGAGTGCAGAAGGCAGGGCCTTGCTTTGGCAAGCATTTCTAATTTGATGTCCCCAGCGAAACGACAGACACGCGCACACACTCTTGTGCTGTTCCCTGTAACCCGGAGAGACTGACCGCAGGGCAAAGCGGAGCAGCGGGGGAATGAAGATGAACAGGGAGCCATGAGAGAAAACCGTCCAGCTTCCGTCGGATAGTGAAGGGCAGGGGAGGCTGAGACAGAGAAGGGAGAGGAGGGAGAGGGAGGGGAAGAGGAAGGGAAGAAGGAAAGGGAGTGGGAGAGCAGGGAAGGGGGTGGAGAGGAGGGGAGGGGAGCGCAGGGGGGGAAGAACAGAGCCAGCGCCAGCCCCTAGAAGTCCACATAGGATTGCTGCTACCCGGCCAAGAATAAGATGGGACTTCCAGACTTCACAGGGAACTGGACAGGACCCCACTCTGAACTTCGCCAGACCAGCACAAATCCGCTAATCTGCTGCTGGTATCCGTTCTGTGTGCCTTCTCTAGGGAACCTGCTGCCCGCGACCCACACATGGAAGTTCTTTATAATCCAGTAACATTATTATTAGCTGAGCAATCTCTATATATGGGGTAAGTACTGCTTTTACCCCCATTTTACAGATGGGGTAACTGAATTTGGCTGAGGCCATGCAGCTCATAAGAGGCGGAGTGGGGTCTGGAGCTGCGCAATCGGTGCAGAGCCCGTCCCCTGATCCGAGCAGAAACCAGGCCCACCCGAGAGGCGACGGGAGAGCACACCCTGCACAAGCCAGCAGGGCAGGCAGGAGGCAGGTCCCCGCGGCTCTGAGTGCGAGGCCGGGCTGCAGAAGGGGAGGAGGCGCGAGGCGGCGGTGCGCACCCTTTCTGCTCCGTGGTTTCTCCACTTGCAACCAGGCAGAGCGAGAATAGAGAGAAATAAAATATGTAACCCAAAGACGGGACTGTGTTTTAGGCCCTGCCCAGCGCTCTGCTGCTCCATCCTGAAGGAGCAGGGAAAAAGTCAGACGGTGCCATGCACGAAGCTCTTTCCATGCACATCTCATACACTGCTCCTGGAACCCGCAGGCCTGGCTGCCTCTTCTTCTAATCGTGTGGTAAGCTCAGCTGCAGGGAGGTTCAGTAAGTAAGCGCGATGCCATGCCACTCTGGTGGCACTCTCGTTCGTTCCCAGTTTTGTGTGCTCCCAAGTTCCATTCAGATTCCATCGTATCTCTCAAAAGTTCCTGTCTCTCTGTGGGTCTAAAATTCCTCAATTAAATCACACCAGCTGGCAGCGGGGCCCTCGGAAGTGCCAGTTCTCAGACTCCAGGACGCGGGCGGGCCAGGATCCGGGCCCCGCTCCCAGCGCGCAGGAGCAGACTGCGCCCCTTGCCCCGCGCCCGCGCCCGCGCCCCCCGCCCCGCGCCCGCGCCCGCGCCCCCCGCCCCGCGCCCCCCGCCCCGCGCCCCCCGCCCCTTGCCCCGCGCCCCCCGCCCCGCGCCCGTGCCCGCGCCCGCGCCCCCCGCCCCGCGGCCCGCGCCCCCCGTCCCGCGCCCCGCGCCCGCGCCCCTGGCCGTAGCAAGGATGAAACATTTCTGTTTGACTTAAGAGGCTCTCTGGGCAGTTGTGCAGGAGTTCTCTGTCCTGGTTGTTTTTCTTAGATGAGAATCTTTGCCAGCATTCCAAGGCCATACGCTCACCCGCGCGCCGGGCCGCCGTGAGCGGGAGCGCCACTTTGGAGTCAAACTCTGCCAAGTCCAATACTGAAAGTAGGTGAATGAGATTTGACTGCCTTCTAAATTGAATGTCTGTGGAATTTCTTGGACCTGAAACAGAGCCCAGAACAAGGTCTGTATAGTAACACTCACTAGGTGTCAGTGTCTGACAAAGTGTCTTGCCAGCATCATTAGTGGAATGTTCATTTTGGCACAAATTGTCTGTGGAAAATGCAGTTAGGAAAAAGTTGTGCAAGTAGCAATTAGAAACTGAATAACCTGCCTTATTCCTTTTATTCAGATTACACTTGGCCACTGAGCTGAAATAAAGCTCTGTTGGAAATCGCTTGCAGACTGTCACAGCGGCCTCTGGAACCGCTGTCTGCACAGAGAGTGGGAAGAGCAGGCAAGGGTTTTCTTTGGTCCTTGCCTGCTTCCTCTTCCTGACGGTTTCTTGCCTTTTTCTGGACCTTGTCCTGTGGCTGCATTGTCCAGACCTCCTTCCTTGGCTGTAGGCTAGTATTAAGGCAGGGAGAAGACAATCCTTCCAAAGAGTGGCATTTTCACATGCATTCAGCCTTGACAAACATTGAGCTGCTCGCTCTACAACCCAGAGGTAATGATATCTGCTCCATGTGTGACTGGAGAATTCCAGAGTGCCAAAGAAATCCGTTTGTTAATTCGTTCAATTAATTCAATCTTCAGCAACAGACCGAACGTATGTGGCGTGCCACACACCTTTCCAGGTGCAGTAGAAGTATAGTAATCAAAAGAGACAAACATTCTTGACTTTCTAGTAGGAGAAGATGGAAAATAAACAGAAAAGTAAAATATACAGTATGCTGGATAGTCTTAAGTACTACAGAAGAACAATAAAGAAGGGAAGGACAGAGTGAGTCCCTGGTGTAAAAAGTGGCTGCAAACTGGTTAGGTGGCAGCTGCCACCAAGTAGATGGCTCATAAGCAAAACTCAGAAGAGGGGAGGGAGTCGTACCCATCTCAGGAAATGGCCTCCAGGCAGGGGAATTGGCAAATGCAAGCCCCGGGAGGGACACGTGACCCTTGTGGGGTCCAGAAGGAAGCCAGGCCAGTGGGCTGAGAGGAGTGGGAAGTACAGGGGAATGGCTGATCACACAGCATGGAGGCCTTTGGGCTGTCATAAGGATGGGAATTTGCTCTGGGAGCCGCTGGAGCATTCTGAACAGAGGTATGAACATGACTGTACCTAAGCATAAAGAAAGACTTTGTTAAGGACATTCTCCAGGGATGTGAAGGAGGAACGGAGACCAGTTAGGAAGCTATTGTAATAGTTCAGCTAAGGTGGTGAAATTGAGGTGCTAAGAAATGAAAAGATTTGAGATATATTTGAATATATAACTTAAAGACTTGCCAGTGGATTGTATCTTGGATTTTGGAAAAGGGAAGAGTTGGGAATAATTCAGAAGATTTTGACTTGAGCAACTGGCATTGCCATTTCCTGAGATGGAAGAGACTTGGGTACTCAGGGGACAGAGTGGCAGAGGGAAGACTGCAGTTTAGCTTTGGACTTGTCAATTTTTATGTCACTCTTAGATGTCCAAAAGAATATATTGAGTAGACAATTGGATACACAGTTGTAGAGCTCAGGGAAACGGTCTGGGTTGGGTATATAAATCCGGGAATTGTCAGTGTACAGGTGGAATCTAGAGCTCAGAGATGGAACACAATTACCAATAAAGGGAGCGTAGACAAAGAAGAGATGAGGTGCGAAGACTGAGTCCTGGGATGCTCCCAGTTAGAGGTTGGGCAATAGGAAGGAAACAGCAAAAGAAACTGAGAACAAATGGTCAGAGAAGCAGGAGCAAGACGTGGAATATGCATTGTTCTTGAGACCCAGGGAGGAGGGAGGAAGCAACTGTGGGTCAAGAAGCAGGAAGTGAGCAATGGGGGTGGAGGGGGTGAGTAAAGAAAAAGCTATTTCCAGACCCTGAGTTAGGAATCTTCTAGGACAGTCAACATAAGTTAGCTAGGTGAGACAGTGCTAACACTTAGAAATTAACATATGATTTTTATTTTACTTGATGTTGCTTCCTTTCTGACTATACTACACAACTTCAGCTACCTTTACCCTTGGCTTTAGCCATTTCCACATGTTCATGCCCAGTGTGCACACAAATACCCAGAGTTATCTCTGGAAGGCCAGAGGTTGGCTCACATGTGCTTTTGAGCAAGCCCTTGGTCACCACAGGATGCCCCTCTTCTGTCTTTCATAGGGATGTCTGTTACTACCACACCTAGCCTAACAGATGAGCCTTAATGCGCTAAGTATCCTCAAGGTGCTGAAAACCAAACTTGATACATGAGGAGGGAGTATTATATTACTAGGATTAAGCATTTGATTTCAATTGATTATTAATTTGTCACATTGTTACTTCTCTAAAAATATGCTAAGGCTAAGCCCAAATGCTTTATCATCTTATTGTAATGTCAAATTTTATATAAATATTCTGAAAAGATTATGGTAAAGATATAAGCAATTTAATTCAGTTAAAAATAAATATGCTACAGGAGCATTGAAAGAGCTCCCTATGGTCAAAATGGAATAATTAGAGCAAGAAAATAAATGAAAATAGTATTGAATTGTAACCCATAGAGTACAATATATCTGTATGAGTCCATACTAATATAAATGAACAAGTGAATAAATATATCTATGCTGTTGCTTTTGCATTATATAAATGGAGAAAAAACTCTGTTTCTTGCCCTTTTCATTTAACATTTTGTTTGGAAGATCTAACTATGTAGATAAAATTATTTGGCCCAACGTTTCTAACTTATGCACAGCATTTCACCAGTTTACTTATTCCTTATCTTTTTAGAGATAAACACCTAGGTTTCCTTCAACTTCCTACTAACATTAATCATGCTGTACAAACATCCTTAAATATAACTATCATTACAGAATTATATGAGAATATTTCTCTGGAAGATGTATAAAACAGTAGGATCTCCTAGGTCATAGAACAAATGCCTACTTAATTCCACTAAGCACTTCTAAATTGCTTTCTAGAATGAGTACACCAGGTTATATATTCACATGCAGCATACAAGCTTCCCATCTCTTCACATTTTTGCCAATACTTAATGCTATCCACTTGTCTAATTTTTGCAGTTCTGATGGGTGTTGTATTATTTTCCATTGCTGCAATAATAAATTACCAGAAATTTAGTGGCTTGAAATAACTCAAATTTATTTATTCTCAAGATCAGAAGTTCAGTACCAGTCTCCATGGGCTAAAAGAAAGGTGTCAGCAGGGATCCATTCCTTTCTGGAGGCCCTAAGGGAGTATCTGTGTCTTTACCTTTTCCAGTTTCTGGAGGCTGCCTCTATTCCTTGGATCACAGGCCTTTCTTCCATTTTCAAAGCCAGCGATGTATCATTTACAAATCTTGCTTTCACTCTAATTCAGAATAATCTCCCCATCTCAAGATCCTTAATTTAATTACACCTGCAGAGTCCCTTTGCCATATAAGGTAACATATTCGTAGGTTCCTAGGATTAAGATATATACATCTCTGTGGGGCCATTATTGTCTGCCATGTTATTCTTCCTACCACAGATGTTACCTTTGAGAGAATGGTAAAATAAATATATATAAGGGTCATATTCCACATCAAATCTCTATGAGCTTTTTCTTTCACTCACTCACTGCATTGTCACAAGACCCTCATTTGCTATATGATAAGGACATTGGAGAACATGTAGAAAAAGGACTTAAGGATACTGATTCTTCAAACTCACATAAGTCAGGACAGTTTCTAAATAAGCCTGTAAGTCCCTGAACAACTGACAGACGGATAGTGAAGCAGGAGTGAATGTACCTCCATCCAGCTTTGAAGACACAAATTTAGCTGAGAAGACTCTTACCTATTGAGTGTTCAAATTCAGTGTTATGGAGCACACTTCTAAAATGTACAAGTACTACGCAAATTTATAAATATCTGCCATGTTTCATCCCTGAAAACAAAATTGTTCTTCTAAATGTGTATGCATAACTTTATTCCCTACTTCAAAGGTATAGGTCAGAACTTGAGGAAGAAAATAGCCCAGTGCATCAGTCTTCAATTTCTTTTCTTTTCTTATTCTTTTTTCTTGAGAGTATTGAAGTCTTTTTCATTCAGAATCTAAAATCAGCAGGCTTAAAGCCAAGCTCTCTGGGTGAAACAGGAGGTGGAGTCCCAAGAATCAGGTCCACACATCTCATTTCCCTTTGTAGGAGCTCTAAGGACATCTCTGGGGGGGGGTCCTAGGTTTTGAGCATTATAGCTTAACTAGTTATCCTGGGGGTAGTCTAGAGGGTAAACTACCAGAACAAAGTGAAATATACACATTTTGCATGTGTAAAAACGTATTTGAGAAGGAGGCTTATTAGAATTTGTCAGTAAGAGAAGAGCATCCTGCTTAGAATAGAGAATCTGGAAGAAAGGTCAAATGAAATATTAACCAAAATATAATCAGTTTTAATTTTCCAGTAGGAAGAAGTATACAAATAGAAATACCTTTGTAACTGGCTTGATTGGGTATAATGGGGGAATTTGAAGGGTAAGATCCATATTATCTGTTTTGGATAATATTATGTTGCGATATGGAGTAATTAGAAATATTAAATGTAAAGTCTAATGAATGTATTAAAATGTATGGTATAGCCAATCAGATTCCCAGCATATGGAAACGTACAATATCTCTGTCCTTTTATCACTTTTCAACCTTTTGTTGATAATGCTCTAAGTTCCCACCCCTACTCTCTAAATCCTCCCTCCCCTCTCACTGTTCCCACAGTTCTCTGATCACTGTTCCATCCCAGCAAACCCAACCCAAATGTGTGCTTTGCACACACAGCACTTCTGTTACCTGCCTGGTGTCCCATCCAAGCTGAGTTCAAATACATTTTATGATCTTTTCTCTCAAGGCTATTTTTAACATCCATAAAGCCATACTATTTATATGGTCTTCTTAATGTAATCCTCTAGTTATTAGTGAAAATAACAAGAAGTTGGCAACATTTCTAATCTCTTGATTGAGTTGATGAATTATTTTCTATTTTAAACAATTTAGAAACATTTCTTAGACAATTTAGCCTTTTTTTAAAAAAATCATTAACACACTCTCGCTTTCGTTTTTTGCTCATTGTCTTATTTATACCTTTCTGTGTCCTTTTTTTTTAAACAACTCTTAAAATGTTGAAATTTAACCAATAAGCCTTGATTATGATTTAATTTGGCTTTGCTTACCTTTAACGCCATAAATTGATTTAAATCTTTTCGGCTATAGTGAGACAATCCACATAATTGGCTGCTGATATGGAAATTAGAATGTGAATTAGCCAGGTACAGCCATACAAACTGGATTAGAGAATAAAATGATTGAAAGATTGGCTTGAGAACACGGCAATGCAGCCAGAGCGTCACTCATATGGAACAGATTGGATTTGTAATCTGGAACTCCAAGTTGGTGGTTTGGCTGCCCGAAGAAGCTGCCAAGAGGTAAGAATGCTCATTTAACCCTTCCTTTTACAACTCAGATGAAGTCTTGGGCAAGAAAATAAGAACATGATGAACAGAGAGCCTGGATTCTGATTCCATGCACACATCCCCAGCTGAACTGGCAATGCTGTAGTCACATCTATTGAAAAGCCAAAAGCTATCATTTTGCATGACATTGAGTAGACTCTTCAATATTTTTTCATGACCTGGAAATGAATAAGAATAAAATGCATATGTATTAGTCAGGGTTCTCACGAGAAACAGAACCAATTGTGTGTGTGTGTGTCTGTGTGTGCACAAATGTGCACATGCATGTGTACAGATAGATATTTTAAGGAATTCATTCACATGACTGTGGGAGCTGGCAAGTCTAAAATTTGCAGAGCAGACTGGCGGGCTGGAGATCCAGGGAAGAGTTGTTGTTGCAATCTTGAGGCCCGAAGCAGACTGAGGGCAGAATTTCTTTCTTCCTTGAGATATTTCAGCCTATTCATTTAAGACCTTAAACTGATTGTCTGAGGCCCACCACATTATAAAAGTTAATCTGCTTTATTATGTCTATGAATTTAAATCTTAGTCCATCTAAAAAACAAAAATACATCCACAGCAACAACTAGACTGCTGTTTACCAAATATCTGGGCCCCATAACCTAGACAAGTTTACACACAAAAGCAACCATCACAGCACAGTAGCTTTTATTCTAGTTCCTTTATTTATTCATTAAATGACATTTTCTGAGCCCCTATCCTATGTGGGGACTCTCCTAGACAGTCAAGATGCAGAAGAGAACAAGACTGACTGGGTACTTGTTCCCATGGAGCTTACAGCCCAGCCAGGGACGTGAGCAAGAAAAACACAACAGGACATTGAATGAGGCTTTAACTACTGCTTAGGAATTTTGGCTGAAGGCTGAGAAAAATAGTAGATCATTATCCTGATATTCTAAAGAGAAGAGCTTGGTTTTTGCATGTGTAAGTAAGCACATAATATATAGTATATGAAATCATTTACTTCAACATTGACTAACAAATTGAAATGTTTCAGAATGGCTTAAATTCCAGCATTAAGATATTTCTATCCAAATTAGGTAAATATTCAAACTGCTACACAGGTCTAGGTATAGCATTATCTGTTTAGCTAAATTTCTGCCAATGTTCCAGGAAGCCATAAATGCTTTATAGAACATCGCTTATCCTATAAATAAACAACGGCTAAAATCTGTCTTTCCATTTGGATCTAATGTGCTTTTCTGTGGCGATGTGGTCGGGCCCAAGAGCCTAAATGGATGACGGTCTTACGTAAAAGCGCCCGGAAGGCTGTGCCGCGGCGTTCTCATTTTGCCCACTCCGCCTTCTACGAGGAACATGACTTAGTGGTGCGGGGCGTAGAGGTGATCCGCTCTCCAAATGGAAGGCAGAGGTCTCAAGAACAAAGAAGATTAATTCTAGAAGTTAGTAAGTTCTAGACGTTGAGGAAAGCTGCTCTAAATTCAAATGTCTTATGTGACTTTTCTGAGGTCACATAGCTCATGTCATAGCTGAGTTTTTTTAAACATATACACACAGTTTTATACATAATGCAGCATCACACCGTCCCACGCCCGCCGCCCCACGCCCGCCGCCCCCCGCCCGCCGCCGCCCCACGCCCGCCGCCGCCCCACGCCCGCCGCCGCCCCACGCCCGCCGCCGCCGCCCCACGCCCGCCGCCCCACGCCCGCCGCCCCACGCCCGCCGCCGCCGCCCGCCGCCCGCCGCCCGCCGCCCCACGCCCGCCGCCCCACGCCCGCCGCCCGCCGCCCCCCACCCGCCGCCCCACACCCGCCGCCGCCTCCTCCCCACGCCCGGGCTTGGCGCGGCGGGCAGCCGCCTTGCTGGCCTTCCCTCCTGGACAGGCTCCGCGGAGAGTTTCTCGAAGGCACCGAGGCGCGTCCCGGAGACTCCGCAGCGAGCGTAGAGCTCGCCCTGGCGCTCGCGGCTGTCCTCTTGGCCCTTCGTAGTCCGGGAAAATGGGTGGTGATGAAGTTGCTCATCTACGAGAGTTCATGTTTCTCCATAAACACAGCTGTGTCGTGCGTTAAGCAAACTCGGTATGTGAAAATTTGGATTGACTGAAAAATAAACTGAACAGGATTATTTGCACAATAAAAAAATTCCGTAATGTATAAAAGATTCATAGTGGAATTTTTTTAATACTAAGGTCCTTTAATGATCCTGCGATAGAATTTTGTTTATAAGGATGTGACTAGCAGACAACTTTTAAGGCCTCATCAGATTGCATTCGGAAAGGTAAAAACACACTGTCAGTTCTCCTTTCTCTTTTTGAGAAGTGTTCTGTTTGTTTTTCCAAAGACAGATCAGTTTTAAGTTATTATTTTATCATTTAGATTAGTTAAATCCAAACTTAAGCTTAGATTTCAGCTAATTTCCCCCTTCAGTTGACTCTTTAGAGTAAGAAAATAATTTCTATTATTGCAGTGCTAGTCAAAATAATTTTGCCTAAATGAACACTTAATTCTAGAAAATAATATTAATAATACAGATATGAGTGAGCATATGGTTTGTAATCACATCACATGTTTCCAACATAGGAATGCATCTAAAGGAATAATTTACACCCCATCATGGGTGGAAAAGAGTAGAGAGTGGACTCGAGTGTCAGAAAGACTTGAAGGCCTTAACTTCACAGTGTGCATGTATATGCCACATTCCAGAAGTCAGCTTATTTATATATAATTATTTGCTAGACTAATAAGTGAATTTAAACCTGGCAAAAGTCAGGAGATGGGAGCGGGTAATGAGTAGTAGAAGGAATATAGGAACATTCATATTCTCACTTCACAATGGGGGGCTGTTATCAAGAGATATCGTTAGAACAAAAAGAATTATTTAAAGCTCCAAAAGGTAAAAGAAAAGTAGAATAGCTAAAAACAATATTATACTTAT
>VSMD01117954.1:0-10850 GCA_008750895.1 Mirza zaza | reverse complement strand
GGGGATGGGGACATCAGGGTGACTGGGGGATGGGGACATCAGGGTGACTGGGGGATGGGGACATCAGGGTGACTGGGGGATGGGGACATCAGGGTGACGGGGGATGGGGACATCAGGGTGACAGGGGGATGGGGACATCAGGGTGACTGGGGGATGGGGACATCAGGGTGACTGGGGGATGGGGACATCAGGGTGACTGGGGGGATGGGGACATCAGGGTGACTGCGGGGGATGGGGACATGGGGTGACGGCAGAGGGGCGGGGCAGCTCCGCCAGGGGTGGTCCTGGCGGGTGGACTGTTCTCCCCGGGGCAGGTGGCTGGGCCGACCTGCGTGGCCTGTTTTCCGTGCCGGCCTGTTTTCCTCGCCGGGAAGAGTTGGGCAATGCCTGTGGCTTCCCCCAAGTGCTCCTGGCCGCCCAGGTCCTCCAGGGAACAAAGGCAGGGCTCGTGCCTCGGCAGCTGGAGGCTGATGGGGCGGGGGCTCCTCCCTGGCCCCCAGGGTCGGCAGACACCTGCAAACACCTGCGGCTGCAGCCACGGGCCGGCCTCCCCCCCACCAGCCTCGCCCTGGGCCGGCTGCTCTCCAGGGACCCTGCCTTGCCCGATGAGGGCAGAGGCTGCCACGTGCCTCCCCTTTGCCTCCCGTCCAGCCCTTGCCCGGAGCCGGGCATGTGGACCCCGTTGGGAGGGGGCGCAGGGAGAAGGGAGCCGGGTCGGGTCCGACGGGCCCAGGCACGGCTTGCCCGCCACTCCTGGGAGAACCTGTTCTGCCGTGGCCCAGTCTGGTCCCACTGCAGGGAGAGACCTTATCACCTCCCACGGCCCTGCCGGGACTCTGCCTGCAGCCTCCGCCGGCAGCCCGGCCTGTTCCCCAGGGTGGGCCAGTGGTGGCGGTCAGCACCCGCCTGTCCCCGGGATGCCAGCTCTGGCCCCTCCCGGGCAGCTGGATGGACGGGTCTGGGGCTGCGACGCCCCTTTCTCCGGGGCGGTGACTCAGGGTAGGGAGCCGTGGGCGGGCGCAGGTGGCCCCCGCGCAGTGCCCGATTCGCCCAGCCTGGTCGGGGGTGGGGGGCATGGCCTCTGGGGCTGCCCGTGCGCCGAGGGGGGCAGGGCAGAGCCGGGGGATGGGCCCGTCCCCCCCACCTATGCGAGTCTGTAGGCCTCCACTGTCCTCCTGCAGGGACTCGCACCCGGGCCAGCACTGCCCCTCTTCCACATGGCTCTGGGGACAGGCGGACGTCCCCAGCCGTGTGACTTCAGTGGGTTGCAGGTCCCCTCCAAGCCTCAGCCTGTCATCCGTGGGGCGGGATGGTGACCTGGGCTCTCTGTGTGGGGCTCGCTGTGTGGCCGCCCTTCTCCGTCCCCTCCGGGCTGCCTGGTGGCTGTGGCGGGAGACCAAGGAGCCTTGGCCTGCTGGGGCCACGGGGGGACACAAGGGTGACGGGAGAAGGCTGGGGACCAGGCTGGGGCACTCGGGCGGTGCCAGCAAGGACGGCCTCCAGAGGAGGCCAGGTCGGCCCAGACGGGTAGTGGGAGCCCACGAGGGTGACAGTGGGTGGAGGACCAAGGGCGGGCCAGGAGGGGACAGCTGGAGAGGGGATGAGAGGAGAGAGCTGGGAGGGCCGCAGGACAGTGGCTGGCAGACTGGCCGTGCTCGGGGGCGGGAGGGAGGCCGGCCGAGCTGAGGGCAGCGTGGGGAGCGGGTGCCCTGGCTGGGAGGGGCAGGTGCACAGGCAAGAGAGAAGCTGCTGGAAGCTTCCAGCAAGAAGGAGGAGTGGGCCTGCAGGTGAAAGGGGACAGCTGTGGCCCTGGAGTGGTGTGGGAGAAGCCGCGTTACAGGGACCACCGCGCACGTCTGCAGTGTCACCTGTCCCCGGGCCCCTGGCACGTGGGAGAGGCCACCTGTTCCCCGAGTGACACTGCTGAGTCCCGGGTCCTGACCTCCGGGCGCATGACAGGGGCCCTTCCTGCAGCCCCCAGGCCAGCCAGCGACTTCCTTCCCCTTCCCCATGCGGGCTGTCACGTGAGGCCAGCCTTGGCTGCCCGGCCACCAGCCCAGCTCCCCGGCCTGGGGCGGGGACCACGTTCCGGAGCCGGGGGCCAGGCTGGAGAGCGAGGCGATTTCCGATGGGGACGTGGCACCGGGCGGGGAAGGTGCTGAGAGGGACACAGGCCCCAGACAGTCGCCGGCAGGTGGTGGCTCCAGCCGTGGAGTCCCTTTCCGACCCACTGCCTTGCCTCATGCCCCAGGTCCCGGTCGGGGGCAGGGACTTGCTCCCCGTCCCCGACGAGGAGACTCGGGCCAGCCAGGGAGGAAATTGCTCAAGGACACA
This sequence comes from Mirza zaza, assembly GCA_008750895.1. Classification (NCBI taxonomy): domain Eukaryota; kingdom Metazoa; phylum Chordata; class Mammalia; order Primates; family Cheirogaleidae; genus Mirza; species Mirza zaza. The sequence continues at coordinate 8,516 of VSMD01117954.1, read as the reverse complement.
CACACACATGGCACCTCCTGATCGTGCTTTTTGCAAGTTTTGCAGAAGAGTCACATCCCTCTTGGGGGTGATGGTTCTGGTCCCCGCAGCCTTCCTCCCACCTAAGGGCAAAGCGCCCCTCCTCGGTGGCCTGGGTGGGTCCCAGCGAGCAGGGGCCGTCCCTGGGCCAGGGGGGAGACCCTCCCCGAGCGTCCAGGCCCGGAGCCTGAGAAGTGCTGGCCCCCCCACGCTGCTGCCCGTCCTGGGGGAGGGGGCGCCTGTCCCGGAGCCCAGCGAGGGCGGGGGTCTCTCGGGACCCGCGAGGGCCCAGCCTGCAGCTGGGGAGGGCAGGGCAGCAGCAGCCCCCCACTCCTCACCCCTGTCTCTGCGCCCCTCTCTGCCAGCAGCCCCCGCGGCCTTCCCTCTGCTTCCGCCCCCCGGTCACGTCCACATCCTAATCTCCAGCCCTCATGGCACGCGGCCCCCCAGGGGACTGAGCAGTGAGCTTGGGGGTAAGTAGATTGTTCTGGGCTTCCCCGGGGCCCCGGGGCAGAGCAGGGGGTGGACGGCGCCGCCCTGCCAGACCTGCAGTGGGAGAAACTGCGGCGAGGAATGCCGGCGGCCTCTCGGCGCTGGGGACAAGCGAGGAACAAGCACGCACGCGCCCCGCCCTGCAGATGGATGCCTCGATATGCACCCTGTGAGTGGCACCCGGCAGGCGCGACCTCTGACCTCCCAAACCGCAAAACAATGACTCGGCGTCGTTCGGAGCCACCGTGTTTGCAGTCCCTTGTCCTGGCTTGTGCGGCCCAACTGGTCACCCTGCGGGTGGTCCCTGCCCCTGTTCCTCTCATGTCTCAACCCGGCTCGCTGTCTCCCCTGAGTGTCTGCCAGGGCCGGGGCTCCAACGCCGACTGCCGGGAGACACAGCCCAGCCCGGCGGCCCGGCGCCCTCCGCACCGCCCCTGTGTCTGGACGCCGGGCCTCCTGCGGGCGCTTCCCTCTGTGCCCCTCTGCGCCGCAGACGCCGGCCGCGCTGTTGCTGTCTCAGACGTCCGTGGAGCCCGGTGGTCTCACTTGCTCCCCCGCCACCCTTGTCCTCAGGTCCCCTCTCCCGCAGGTGCCCGCCTGGACCCGCCAGCCCTCCCCCTCTGCACGTCCGGAGCCCAGGTCTGTCCTCCTACGGCCCTTCCTCACGGTGCGGGTGTCGGATCCTGTGAACGGCACGTGGGACGCCGGTCCCCGGCCCCAGGACCCTGTGGTTTTCGGCGAGTCGAGCACAGAAGCAGGACAGCCTTCTCTGGGCCCCGGGGTCTGCCCTGCTCAGCGTGGTGGTCCCTGCGCACTCCGGGGACACCTCCCCGTGTGGCCTCTGCCCTGCAGGTGCTTGCTGTCTGCCCGCCCTCCTCCCAGCCCTGCACCCCTCCTCCCAGCCCTGCACCCCTCCTCCCCCAGCCCTGCACCCCTCCTCCCAGCCCTGCACCCATCCTCCCAGCCATGCACCCTCCTCCCAGCCATGCACCCCTCCTCCCAGCCATGTACCCCTCCTCCCAGCCCAGATCCCCTGGCGCATTTCATTGGAACCATCTGACACCGTTTTCAGCGCTGCCTGCAAACATTCAGACCGTCATAACCACGTTGCTTTTTACCATTTTTTTTTTTTTTTTTTTTGAGACAGAGTCTCACTTTGTTTCCCAGGCTAGAGTGAGTGCTGTGGCGTCAGCCTAGCTCACAGCAACCTCAGACTCCTGGGCTCAAGCGATCCTCCTGCCTCAGCCTCCCGAGTAGCTGGGACTACAGGCATGCGCCACCATGCCCGGCTAATTTTTTCTGTATATTTTTAGCTGGCCCATTAATTTCTTTCTATTTTTTTTTTTTTTAGTAGAGATGGGGTTCCCGCTCTTGCTCAGGCTGGTTTCGAACTCCTGACATTGAGCGATCCTCCCACCTCGGCCTCCCAGAGTGCTAGGATTGATTACAGGCGTGAGCCACCGCGCCCGGCTCCTACTTTTCACCATTTCATGTGACGTGCTAGGGACCGCGCACGTGGCGGCCGTCCATGGGGTTCTAGTGGAACCGAAACATTCTTGCTGTCTGGGGTCTGGTAGCATTGTGACACCGTAGCTCTGCGCACGCCCTGCTCCGTGCTCAGCTGTGTTCAGCTGCACAGGTGCTCACCACGCCCGTCACAGTCGCCCGCGGCCCTCAGCCCGGTAACACGCGTGTGTGCAGACTGCGCCGCCCAGGTCTGTGCAAGCGCCTTCCGTGGTGTTCACGCAACAAGGGGGCCGCCGCGCGCCGCCTTTCTCAGAATACATCCCACCGTGAAGCCATGCGTGGCCGTGGAAGGGAGGATAAACCGCTCCTGTCTGAAACGCGCGGTTTGGCGAGTTTTGAGGTGTGCGTGGGCTGCCGAGACGAGGGACGTCACCCTTGGACTTCCTGGTTGCGTGTCTGTCATCGTGCCCCATCCCCTCCCCCACCCGCTCCCAGGCAGCCCCTGCCCTGCCACCCCTGGCTGTAGGCCGTGTGCCATGCCTACACACGCATGTGCCCACGGCTCGTCGACATACATGTGCTTATTGTGTCTGTCTCCGTCTCCCAGGGCAAGGGCGGCACTTTGAGACGTGCCCGTGTCACTGTGCATATCACTGTGTTGTTAATTTGCTGCTGAAACAAATCGCCGCGCACTTGAGACGACGCAAAGCTGTAGTTTTACGGTTCTGGGGGCCGGAGCTCCAACGTGGGCCCCACTGGGCCAGGTGTGGACAGGACCGTGCTGCGTCTGGGGACCCCGGGAAAAACGCTTCCCTCCCTCTGCCCCTCAGCCTCGGTGGCCCCGGGCGTCCTCCCTGGGGGCCCCTTCCTCTGGCGGACGCTGGCCCCCGCGGCCAAGTCCTCCTGTCGCCCCAGCTCGCTGCCTCCCGCTCCCCAGCGCCCCGTGACCAGGCCGCCCGCGCAGATAATCCGGGACAATCTCCCTGTTTCGCAGTCAGCTGTCTGGCGGCCGTAATTCCATCCGCAGCCTTAATACCCGCCCGGGGATTGGGGCGTGAGCACCTCCCGGGGGTGTTATGCTGCGGCCCACATCAGGGTTTCCTTATTTTTACTACCGAAGCGTTTTCCGTCATTGGCAGGTGACACTGTTGCAAGCGAAGCCTGGCCCGTTTGTATTTTCTTTTCTTTTCTTTTTTTTCTGTATATATTTTTTTAATCTGTTTTTTTTTCTTTTTTATATTTTTATTTTTTCTGTTTAGGTTTCCAACTATTAACTAGANTTTTCTTTTCTTTTCTTTTTTTTCTGTATATATTTTTTTAATCTGTTTTTTTTTCTTTTTTATATTTTTATTTTTTCTGTTTAGGTTTCCAACTATTAACTAGAGCCCCTTTGTATTTTCATATGAATTTTTAAATAGGCTTGTACGTCTCTACGAAAAACCCTCCTGAGGTTTTGGTTCGGATGCGGTTGATCTACAGATTAGTTTGGAAAGAGCTGACATCTTCAGGACACTGTTTTTTTTCCTATCCGTGAGCGCGGCGAGTCTCTCTCATCTGCCCAGCTTCCTCCTTTCCCTTGTACGTTTTAGAGGTTTCTGAGTGCAAGTCTTGGACAGCTTTCGTCAAATTTGTCTGCAGATATCTCCTGTTTTAAGTTCTCTTGCAAATGGTCACTTTAAACTCCAATTTCAGATGTTCAGGGCTAGTGTATGCAAATGTTGATTTTTGTCTATTGACCTTCTGTCTTTGCAACCCTGCCAAACTCATTTGTCAGTTTTAGTAACTTTTTCACAGATTTCGTAGGGTTTTCTTCAAAGATGAGGTTGTCTTCCTCGAACAAAGGCAGCTGTGCTTCCCTTTGCAATCGGGACACATTTTCTTCCTTCCTTCCCTAATTACACCAGCTCTGCTTTTTGCTCCTCTCCATGGAGACAAGTGTCAGTTTCCATCATTACCGACGATAGGAACTTTATTCTCTGCTTGCTGGGAACTCTTATCAGGAATGATGCTAGGTTTTTTGTTTTTGAGACAGAGTCTCACTCTGTTGCCCAGGCTAGAGTGAGTGCCGCGGCGTCAGCCTCGCTCACAGCAACCTCAATCTCCTGGGCTCAAGCGATCCTCCTGCCTCAGCCTCCCGAGTAGCCGGGACGGGACTACAGGCATGCGCCACCATGCCCGGTTAATTATTTCTATATATTTTTAGTTGTCCAGCTAGTTTCCTTCTATTTTTATTAGAGATGGGGTCTCGCCCTTGCTCAGGCTGGTCTCGAACTCCTGACCTTGAGCGATCCTCCCGCCTCGGCCTCCCAGAGTGCTAGGATTACAGGCGTGAGCCGCCACGCCCGGCCCGATGCTAGGCTTTGTGAGATGCTTTTTCTGTGCCTGTGGAGACGGTCACGTGCTTTTCCCTTTTCAGTCTGTTCAGATGGTGAATTAAATTCATCGATTTCTAAATGTCGAAATAACCCGGCATCCCCGGGAATGAAGCCCGCTCCGTCACGACTGTTGTCCTTTCATATATTCTGGGACTGGATTCGCTAAACTTCTGCTGGGAGAATTTCCGAGCATCTTTCGTTTGCCGTATACCCTTTCTGGTGAGGCACCGGCTCACGCCGTTTCCCATTTCTGAGTTGGATTTTCAGGTCGTTGAGTTGTCAGGGCTCTTTGCATATTTTAGATTCAAGTCCGTTCGCAGACACGTGTGGGGTGAAAACGTCCCCCCTGTCTGTGGCTTCTGCTCCTGCCCGAGCTGCGCCTTTCACAGAGCACAGTTCTCAACTGTAGTGATGCCCAGTGTGTCGATTACTTCTTTCCTGGACTGTCTTCGGTGCCGTCTCTAAGAAGTCATGACTACACCCAAAGTCTGCCGAACTTTCTCCTGTGTCATCTTCCAGGAGTTTTGCAGTTTCGCTTTACATTTAGGTCTATGGTCCATTCTGAGTTAACCTTTGTGAAGGCGTAAAGTCCGTGCCTAGACTCACTGATCTGTTTATATCTTTGCATATCTAATTGTGCCAGCAACCGTTTGTTGAAAAGACTTTCTTTGGCCGGGCGCGGTGGCTCACGGCTATAATCCTAGCACTCTGGGAGGCCGAGGCGGGAGGATCGCTCGCGGTCAGGAGTTCCAAACCAGCCTGAGCGAGAGCGGGAACCCCGTCTCTACTAAAAATAGAAAGAAATTAATTGGCCAACTAAAAATATATAGAAGAAAAAAATTAGCCGGGCGTGGTGGCGCATGCCTGTAGTCCCGCCTACTCTGGAGGCTGAGGCAGGAGGATTGCTTGAGCCCAGGAGTCTGAGGTTGCTGTGAGCGAGGCTGACGCCACGGCACTCACTCTAGCCTGGGCAACAGAGCGAGACTCTGTCTCAAAAAAAAAAAAAAGAAAGAAAGAAAGAAAAAAGAAAAGAAAAGACTTTCTTTTCTTCATGGAATCATCTTTGCTTCTTCGTCCAGGTCCAGTTGGTTATATTTACAGGAGTCTGTCTCTGGGCTTTCATTTTTGCACTTGATCTATTTGTCTGTTCTTTTGCTAACACCACGCCGCTTTGATTGCTAGAGCTCTAAGCACATCTGGAGCTCATGAAGCGTCGGTCCTGTGGCTTTGATCTTCTCCTTCAATGCTGCCCTGGCTACCCCGGGTCTCGTGTCTTTCCTTATAAACTTTAAAGTTTGTCTGTCTGCAGTCACAAAATAGCTTGCTGCGATTGGGATTGGGATCGCATTGAATCGATAGATCGCGAGCTGACATATTCTGACCAGGGCAGTCTTCCTGTGCATGAACGTGGAATGCCTCTGTGTTTACTTAGAGCTCCTTTGATATCCTTCATCAGCGTTTTGCAGTTTTTCTCATATAGATGTTGTTAGATTTATAGCTAAGTATTTGTTTTTATTTTTGGGGGTGCTAGTGAAAGTGGCCGTGTGTGCTTTTAATTTCAAATTTCACTTGCTCATTGATGTTCCATCGATGATTTGTCTATTTGTGTCTTTATACTTTATGCAAGTTTTTTATATGTAGCATAGAGTTGGGTCGTGCTTTTCTTTCTTTAAATCCAATTTGACTATTTCTACTTTTTCTCTTTTTTTTCTTTTTTTTTCTTTGAGACAGAGTCTCACTCTGTTGCCCGGGCTAGAGTGCCTTGGCATCAGCCTAGGCTCACAGCAACCTCCAACTCCTGGGTTCAAGCGATCCTCCTGCCTTAGCCTCCCGAGTAGCTGGGACTACAGGCGTGCGCCACCACGCCCGGCTAATTTTTTCTATATATTTTTAGTTGGCCAATTAATTTCTTTCTATTCTTAATAGAGACGGGGTCTCGCTCTTGCTCAGGCTGGTCTCAAACTCGTGACTTTGGGTTATCCACCCGCCTTGGCCTCCCAGAGTGCTAGGATTACAGGCGTGAGCCACGGCGCCCGGTCTATTTCTGTCTCTTATTTGGGATTTTTAGACCATGAGGCCAGGGCCCCGCCTATGGCGGAGGTGTGTGACTGTGGTTACTCACATTCCTGCAATCGCCCTCACCTCCTCCGGGCCTTTCCTTCCTTGGTTTTTGGTCATTTTCCCCCACGATGCAGGCACTAGTTCCAGCTGGGGGACTCCGTGCCAGTCTCCACGCCCTTGCCCACCGGCACTTTGCCACGTGGGCTTCAGCCGCCCAGTCCTCTCTTGCCTCCTGGGGCAGCAGGTGGGCACAGAAAGCCCAGAGGTGACCCACGCCGGGAAGGTGAACCGATCCGTGACAGAGACATACGGTAAGTCAGCTGACAAAGAAGTGGCCTTCAATAAATGGCGCTGGAACCGCCAGACATTGTCTGCGAACAAAGCAGATAAAGAACCTCAAAACATTCCTCACGCAAAAGCTCATAGACCTAAATGTAAAGTGTAGCGCGCTCGCGCGCACACACACACACACACACAAAACTTTTAAAAAACGCACAGCAGAAAAATCTGCATGCACTCGAGTGAGGCAGAGATCTTGGGCCGGGGGACATGAGAGCACAACTTGCCAGGAGAAGACTGATCAGTCGGATGCCATCAAAACTGAAAACCTGGCCGGGCGCGGCGGCTCACACCTGTAATCCTAGCACTCTGGGAGGCCGAGGTGGGAGGATCGCTAGAGCTCAGGAGTTCGAGACCAGCCTGAGCAAGAGCGAGACCCCGTCTCTACTAAAAACAGAAAGAAATTAGCTGGACAACTAAAAATATATATAGAAAAAAATTAGCCTGGCGCTGTGGCTCATGCCTGTAGTCCCAGGTACTCGGGAGGCTGAGGCAGGAGGATTGCTTGAGCCCAGGAGTTGGAGGTTGCTGTGAGCTAGGCTGAAGCCTCGGCACTCTAGCCTGGGCAACAAAGGAAGTCTCTATCTCAAAAAGAAAAAAAAAAAAGAAGAAATTAAATGACCAACTAAAAATATATACAGAAAAAATTAGCCGGGCATGGTGGCGCATGCCTGTAGTCCCAGCTACTCGGGAGGCTGAGGCAGGAGGATCGCTTGAGCCCAGGAGTCTGAGGTTGCTGTGAGCGAGGCTGACGCCACGGCACTCACTCTAGCCTGGGCATCTAGAGTGAGACTCTGTCACCCCCCAAAATAAATAAATAAATAAACAGACGAGTGTCGGTGAGGACGGGCTCAACCCGCTGCCACGGGGCGCCGGCGGGCCGTTTCTTGTAACGTTTAACACGCACTCGCACGCACGCACACGATCCGGCCTTCGCGGTGCGTTGGCATTTAGGGTGGCGTGAACGCGTGCGTGCACGCAAGCGCCCGTGGGTGTTTAAAACGGCAGCATCCGTTAGTCACGGAATCCTGGGGACGACCCCGGTGTCCTTCTGCCTGCGGCCGGGTGAACACGCGGGGACAGGCCCTCGCCGCGGACGGAACCCTCGGGAACGACACAAGGCCGAGCCGCGGGTGGCCCTCTGCTCTCCGTGCCGCGGGGGTCGGGGGCAGGCCAGGCGACAGGGCTGCGCACTGTGCGAATCCCGCCCCTGAGACGGTCTGCGGCCGCCGGGGCCACAGGGGGGAAAGCGGATCGGCGGCTGCCCCGGGGTCGAGGGCGGGAGGCCTGACCGCAAAAAGGAAGCGCGAGGGACGGCTCCGCGGCGGCGGAACGGTCCCATATCCTGATTTTGGTGGCGGTTACGCAAGCTCATGTATCCTTCAAAACCCGCAGAGCTGAACGTGCGAGAGCAGCGACGTTCGCTGTGCGTGAGACGGAGACGCGTTGAAAACACGGCCCGTCTCCACGGACGCCGCCGCCGGCGCTCTCCTCCTCCTCCTCGGCCGCGGCTCCAGCCTGCAGCCTCCCCGTGACCGTCCCGGGCGGTACCAGCAAGCACTCGTCCCTGCTTGCTTTGTTTGTGTTTTAGCCTCTATTAACTAGTTGTGTCATCATCTTTAAGTTAATATATGTTTAGTTGTCCTTACGTATTTACCGGTTAACTAACTCACCATTTCCTGTTGAGTTTTACCTTCTCTCTGGCTATGATGTTTGTCTTCCCAAAATTGATTTGTTAACAGTTTCTTTTCCCTCCCTCCCTCC
>VSMD01117937.1:0-11323 GCA_008750895.1 Mirza zaza | reverse complement strand
GCTCTTGCTCAGGCTGGTCTCGAACTCCTGAGCTCAAACGATCCGCCCACCTCGGCCTCCCAGAGTGCTAGGATTACAGGCGTGAGCCACCGCGCCCGGCCTCAAATCCCTTTTCATTTCATTTATTTATTTATTTTTGAGACGTTGCCCAGGCTAGAGTGAGTGCCGTGACGCCAGCCTAGCTCACAGCAACCTCAAACTCCTGGGCTCAAGCAATCCTCCTGGCTCAGCCTCCCAAGTAGCTGGGACTACAGGCATGAGCCACCATGCCCGGCTAATTTTTTCTATATATATTAGTTGGCCAATTAATTTCTTTCTATTTATAGTAGAGACAGGTCTCCCTCTTGGTCAAGCTGGTTTTGAACTCCTGACCTCGAGCAATTCGCCCACCTTGGCCTCCAGGAGTGCTAGGATTACAGGCGTGAGCCATCGCGCCTGGCCTCCCTTTTCATTTCAGATAGTTAATCCAGGGAGGTATTAAGCTTGGGAAAGAAAGAAAAAAGAAAGAAATTCTGTACAAAGCAGAATCTAAAGCAGGGGTGGGGAACCTGTGGCCTTCTAGGTCCTTAAGTGTAGCCTTTTGACTGAATCCAAATTTTATAGAACAAATCCTTTTATTAATACATTTTTGTTCATCTTTTATATTTTTATTTTATTTTTAAAATGGATGTTATTTAAAATACTAAAGAACAAAATAAGTTTCAATGAAACAGTCCTCCCAGATTGACCAGCACAATTAGAACATCAGTAAGCCATAAGGGCTAAATTGACGCCTGCTACGATCATGATTTAGTTCTAACTTCCCCCACCCGACTGGTGCCACTTCCACAGGAGGCTGGTTGGCGAGAGTTTATGGGAGTCACTTTGGGCACTCTTGCAAACAAAACACAGGGAATAGATATCTCTAACGACTTTCAAGATAAATGTGAAGTTGGACTGAATTTGGTAAATATAGTGAGTGTATGTACAGATGGTGGACCTTCCATGATAGGAAAACAAGAAGAGTTTTATTGGACAGATAAAAAAAGTATTAAGAAATCAAGATGCTCTCATTTCTTTTCATTATACCTTGTATCAGCAAAATCTCTGTGCTAAAGCTACTATTTTAAGTGACACTTTGCAACAATTTCTAAGTATTGTGAACTATGGATTTGCCTATCATTCTAAAGTGCATTGGCTATTGCAGGGACAGGTATCTCTGTGAGAACAATTAAATTTTATGAAGAACAGAATCAGCAATGTGAATTATTAAAAGAAGATTTCTATAGGAATGCAGCATATCTGTGTGATATCATGTCAAATCAAAATGACTTGAATATTTCTTTGCAAGGTAAAGCTAAGTCTATATATGATATGTGACCAAAAAATCCAAGCATTTCAAAAATAGCTATCTTTTCTCAGAGCACTTCTTCAGAAGGAAATTTTGGATGAACATTTTCCCAGGTTAGCAAAGGTCATTGATGAACAGGATGACATATGCAAATCATTTGAAGAATATGCAACTGTTATAGACCTATTAATTGGAGAATATAAGGAAAGGTTCACTGACTTTGAGAATCATGACATCACCCTCAAATTAACATTTTTAGCCTCACCTAATTGATATCACCAAGGCATCTAAAGAACGACAGATGGGGCCCCAGTGTGTTGGTTCACGCCTGTAATCCTAGCACTCTGGGAGACTGAGGCGGGAGGATCACTTGAGGTCAGAAGTTGGAGACCAACCTGAGCAAGACTGAGACCCTGTCTCTACTAAAAATAGAAAAAATTAGCCAGGCATGGTGGCACATGCCTATAGTCCCAGCTACTCAGGAGGCTGAGGCAGGAGGATTGCTTGAGCTCGGGAGGTTGCTGTGAGCTAGGCTGAGGCCTGACACTCACTCTCGCCCAGGCAACAAAATGAGACTCTGTCTTAAAAAAAAAAAAAAAAAACTACTGATGGGGTTGATTGAGCTCTCAGTAGATGATATTTTAAAGTCATTGTTTGATGCTAAGAAAGATCCAACTGAAATATTGAAAAACACAGTAGAATGCCCATACCTCCAGCTACATGTCCGAAAAATACTTCCTTGCTTTTCAACTCTTATTGCTGCGAATCTACATTCTCCTACCTAACCCAAATCAAGACACCCTTAAGGTCACAAATGACTGATACCCATCTAGAGGATGAACTGAAACTGCGGACCTCCATGCTGCAACCAAATACTCAAATGCTTTCTAACAAAAAGCAGACACAACAAAGCCATTAAAAGGTTAGTTACCTTTAAAATTAACAAATAGTTTTCATTTTTTGAAATTATCAAGTGCATAGTACTTATGTTTTTACAAAATAATGTACATTTAAAAATATATCTCATTGAAGTTTCTTGACTGTGGCCTTACTTGATTAAAGCTATATTAATGTGGCCTTCCAACAAAAAAAGTTTCCCCACTTCTGATCTAAAGCAAGAAAATGAACTGATACATTTGCAAGAGGTATTAACAAAGGTTGGAATCAAAATTGTTTTTGCTCAATACTAGCTAAGCAGAACATTAGATTAATCTGAACCTCCCGGTCTCAGGAATCATCAAACTTAAAAGGGCTGTTACTCTGGGGCATCGAGGGGGACCCAGACAGAGTTCAGTGGGATAAAACTTTTCTGGAACAGCAGTTCTCTCTACCTGATGCTCTCTGCAGCGATATCTGGCCCACTATCTCCTGCCCCACACCCAAAATAGAACAGGATCTGGGAACCTACATTCTATTTAATCCCTAATGTTGCAACACTCAGTGAATAAATGGTTATTAATTGTGACAAACTGGAATCCACTTACAAATGCCAAAGGTTATAAGTATTTCCATGTCATTCCTTCAATTTCACCGTGCAAGAAAACATTCGGTCCCCACTTTTCAAAGTACGTTTTGTAAAAAAAACAGAAACTCTGAGGGATTCGGAGGTGTCTTTCTTTTCTTAGCCCTGTAGGTTTAGTGGGTTTTGAGACAGATGGTAAAGCAATGTTATAATAAGACTGGAGCAAAAATTAAACATCAAGAAAGTAATTAAGGCCAAGCGGCTCACGCCTGTAATCCTAGCACTCTGGGAGGCCGAGGCGGGAAGATCGATCAAGGTCGGGAGTTCGAAACCAGCCTGAGCAAGAGTGAGACCCCATCGCTACCAAAAAATAGAAAGAAATTAATTGGCCAACTAAAAATATATAGAAAAAATTAGCTGGGCATGGTGGCGCATGCCTGTAGTCCCAGCTATTCGGGAGGCTGAGGCAGAAGGATTGCTTTAGCTCAGGAGTTTGAGGTTGCTGTGAGCTAGGCTGACAACATGGCACTCTAGCCCGGGCAACAGGGAGGGAGGGAGGGAGGAAGGAAGGAAGGAAGGAAGGGAAGAAAGGAAGGAAAGGAAGAAAGGAAGGAAGGGAAGAAAGGAAGGAAGGGAAGAAAGGGGAGAAAGGGAGAAAGGAAGAAAGGAAGGAAGAAAGGAAGAAAGAAAAGAAAGAAAGTAATTAAAGGGCAAATTTCAGCAACAGTATTTGCTGTGCTTCAACTAACCCCACACTTTATGAGCAGTCCTTTATTTGGCACTTTATGAATGCAGGTGGGCCCCATTTTATGAAGATAACCGTGGAAACAAATGAGAGCAATTTTTTGTGTTTAAGGGATACCTGTCAATATTGAAGGAACTAATGACAGAGTTCCTAAGGGGTGTGCTCAGAGCAGGGGGCCTGAAGAATGGCTCTTCTGTTTACAACACACCCAACAGGAATCTAGGGACACTGTGATGAGGGACACAAAACTTGTAGCCTCCCTATGAACAAATGCCCTACATATGAAAAAAAAAAAAGAAAAAAAAAAATGACAGAGTTCCTTTAAATTGACCTTTTAGTTAATTACATTTAGAAATGCCACGTTTGGCCTTATGGGAAGACAGACATCATAATATCAAAGTGCATCGTGTGGCTTCCAAGTTAGGTTATGATTGACATGTTGCTGAGTAATTGTTTTCAGCGTAGATGAATAATGATCTACTGTAGTGGTCCCCAATCCTTTTAGCTCCAGGTTTCATGGAAGACACTTTTTCCACTGCTGGGCGGGTGGTGGGGGATGGGAGGGAGGGAGGGGGTGTGGGTGGAGCTCAGGCGGTGATGCAGTGATGGCAGTGGCTTGGTGGGACTGGGACCTCAAATCTACTGAGCTGCCTGTTCCTCCAGGCTCTTTAAAACTGCGGCCTCTCCAGTTGGTGCTGTGACTTAAGTGATCAAGAAGGCTTTTGTCACATGATCAACCCTTACTATCCACCTCTCACTGGCAAGAACTACCTGCCAAAACCACAGGAACCTTGTTACTCTTTATCACAGAATCAGTACACTCAGCTAGAACACCTGAGCTCCCACAGGCCCTGGAGCAAGAGGAGCGGCAAGTAAGGAAGAACTTCTCGAGTTGACTCTACCCACGTAGGTAGAGCACTGAACCGCAGAGGCTAAACTCCCAGAAGGCTCTAATTCACCTTGGTTTGGGGCAAACTTTGCAATTCTCCTTGGTCTACATGTGATCATGAGAGAAACAATATTTTTAACTTTTTTTTATATTTAAAAGTTATATATATTTAACTTTTTAAAGTTTAATATATTTAACTTTTTTTTTTTTTTTTGAGACAGAGTCTCACTTTGTTGCCCAGACTAAAGTGAGTGCCATGGCATTAGCCTGGCTCACAGCAACCTCAAACTCCTGCGCTCAGCGATCCTACTGCCTCAGCCTCCCCAGGAGCTGGGACTACAGGCACGTGCCGCCATGCCCGGCTAATTTTTTGTATATATATATGTTTTAGTTGGTCAATTAATTTCTTTCTATTTTTGGTAGAGACGGGGTCTCGCTCAGGCTGGTTTCGAACTCCCGACCTCGAACAATCCGCCCGCCTCGGCCTCCCAGAGTGCTAGGATTACAGGCGTGAGCCACCGCGCCCGGCCTATATTTAACTTTTTTAAGTTTAATATATTTAACTTTTTTAAGTTTAATATATTTAACTTTTTTAAGTTTAATATATTTAACTTTTTAAAGTTTAATATATTTAACTTTTTAAAGTGTTTTTTTTTTTTTTTTTTTTTTNTGAGACAGAGTCTCACTTTATTGCCCAGGCTAGAGTGAGTGCCGTGGCATCAGCCTAGCTCACAGCAACCTCAGACTCCTGGGCTCAAGCAATCCTGCTGCCTCAGCCTCCCGAGTAGCTGGGACTACAGGCATGCGCCACCATGCCCGGCTAATTTTTTCTATATATATTAGTTGGCCAATTAATTTCTTTCCATTTATAGTAGAGATGGGGTCTCGCTCTTGCTCAGGCTGGTCTCGAACTCATGAGCTCAAAGGATCCGCCCACCTCGGCCTCCCAGAGAGCTAGGATTACAGGCTTGAGCCACCGCGCCCGGCCTTTAATATATTTTAAAAAGTTTAATATATTTAACTTTTTGGAGATTTTAAAAACTGAATTCAAGGTGGGAAGAGGGAGGAGGGGATGGATATAGTCACACCTAAAGGGTGCAGTGTGCACCATCTGGGGGATGGACATGCTTGAAGCTCTGAGTCAGGTGGGGCAAAGGCAATATATATATATGTAGCCTTTGTACCCCTATAATATGCTGGAAAAAAAAAAACGGAATTCAAGCTGGGCACATCTGTGGTCCTGGCTACTCAGGAAGCTAAAGCCAGAGGATCACTTGGGGCTGAGAGTTCCAGGCCGGCCTGTGCAACACAGTGAGATCCTGTCTCTCAAAAAATTTAAAACCTTAAAGTTTTCTAAAAACGGAATTCAAAGATCATCTCATATATTTTTTTCTGCTCTCAGAAATGACTTAACTGCAATGGACAGTAAGGGAATTCCAGGGAATAAGAGAAGATTTCCCATTTTTAAAGTCTAATCCAATATACAACAATTACAATGTTTTTGATACAGAGAAATAAAGATGAATTTACATGTGGAACGGTAGTTAGATCTACACACAGTTCTTTCTGTGGTTCATCCACTATGCTTCAGTAGTAGTTCTGGCCTCTGTTGCTTCTTGCACTTTGAACACAATATGGGGCAAGATCATCTCATACCTGAGCTTCTTACCCTTTTTCCTCAAATGTCTTGAAGTAACAAATTCTATCAAAGAAAAATGAACTCTCAGGTACACCCAGTATCTTAGCTCAAGCCGCTCTAACAAAATACCACGGATCAAGTGGCTTTAAGAAGTCACGTTTACTTTTCATAGTTCCGGAAGCTGGGAAGTCCAAGATTAAAGTGCTGACAGATTCAATTCCTGGTGAGAACACTTTTCCTGACTTTCAGACAGATACCTTCTCTTCCTTCTCGCTGTGTCTTCACATGGCAGAGAGAACGAGAATTCTGGTGTCCTTTCCTCTTCTGTTAAAGGCACCCATCATGGCACCCCACTCTGATGACCTCATCTAAACTTTACCTCCCAAAATCTCCCCTCCAAATACCATCACGCTAGGGGTCAGAGCTTCAACATACGAATAAGGGGGTGGGGGGAGACAAAAACATTCAGTCCACAGCACCCACACATGTCACTCCTAGGGAGGGGGCTATGCCACCATATCAGATAGGGGAAAGCCTCCTGGTAGAGGAAGGCTGAGGAGTCGATAGAATACCAAGGTATGTCACATCACACAGACACCCTCGGAAGGCGTTCTCAGTTGGTTATACATCAGAAGCACAAAATTATGAAACTAGAAATGTAAAGACTCTAGAACCAAACTCATTGTCATCTGAGCCCCCCAATTATTCAGGGTTCACTGGATTCCTTCTGACGCTTCCCTTGGGTGGAAGTCTTCACACAGTCCCTGCCCCCAGAAACCCCAGGCAAGGTGTCTGGCTCGTGTTCCAGAATCACAATGGAGCTTTTAAAAAACACATCAGGGTCTGGTGCAGGAGGCTGGTCCAAAACAACCACCTCCCATAAACTTTGTTAAATAGTTGACTAACTAAAGGAATGAACACAAAACAATGAAAGACACAACAATCCCACCGCCTATAAATAACCACTGCTAGAGGAAGACTCTTACTTGAAACTTCCATGTGAGTTCATCCACCGAACTTTAAAAATTTGCCAAGCTTTAGAATTAATGTATGTTATTTAGCAGATCTTAAAGAAACTTCTATTTGGCCTCCCCAAGGGACATCTCCCAATATCATCGCTAATCACAAAACCACTTTCGTTGTGTCAGTCTCCTGCTCAAAACCCTGCACAGTTCACTGTGCTTCCAGAAACTCCACATTTTTTATTCACCACAACCTACCCATCAGCTTCCTTCCCATCTCTTACTTAGAGAGACACCCTTTGCGCCAGTCAAATTCGATTACACAACATATGCTGCTTCTACACCTTTGCCCCAAACCCTTCCCTGTCAAAGAATGACATTCACCTTGTGACATTCGGAAAGAAATAATCTCCTTCATGAAATTTTCTGTAATAATCTGTTATTACTTATAGCAGTTAACACAGACCACCCCACTTTGGGGTTGACTGTCTACATTTGGTGTCCCCTACCATACTGTAAATTTCCTGAAGGGACATTAGTCTTACAAATATTTGTATCTACCCTATTCTCTCTACCTGCCCCAGTCCAAGCACTCAGCACTTAAAATACAAGGAATGAAGACAGGGACCAATGAAATGATGTCCTTCAGAAAGCCTTGATTTGTTCCTATACCTCCTTGGAAACCACTCCACACACATTTATCACTGCAACTGTGGACAGCCCACATAATTGGAATCCTTGAACAGATATAAACCCACATCTTATCCATTGGTTTTATCTTCTCCAATAATCAACACATGCCTACACCTTTCCTTGTAATTCAAAATGAAAAGCCAGTTTGGGCCAAGCATAATCCTAGCATTCTGGGAGGCCAAGGCGGGTAGATCGATCAAGGTCAGGAGTTCGAAACCAGCCTAAGCAAGAGTGAGACCCCATTTCTACTAAAAATGGAAAGAAATTAATTGGCCAACCAAAAAAAATATGTATATAAAATTAGCTGGGCATGGTGGCGCATGCCTGTACTCCCAGCTACTCTGGAGGCTGAGGAAGGAGGATCACTTGACCCCAGGAGTTTGAGGTTGCTGTGAGCGAAGCTGATGCCACGGCACTCTAGCCCATGCAACAGAGTGAGACTCTGTCTTAAAAAAATATATATATATATACATATATATATATATACACACACACATATAATTGCATGGTTTGTTCCAGTGTAAAAAAGAAAAAAAGAAAAAAAAAAGAAAAGCCAGTTTGAAAAGAGCCCTATGGAATGTCATTAAAATATTAAGTAGAGGATTTCCCAAAGATATCACTGCTTAGATGCAGATAAAAGGTGCTACGGCACAATGAGATTGTTATAATAAAATAGGAGACTAAGAAAACAGGGCTGAGACCGGATACAGGGGCCTACAGATTAGATGCAAATGTTAAAATCAGCAACCCTCAAACAAAAGCTAACTAGAGAGACCAATAACCAAAGGCAAAAATCTGCTTCAACCAGCTTGGCAAGTATCTCTGCCACCTTACGTAAACTTTGGTTTATTTTATATAACATCATTTACATTATAGTTTTAAAATTCCTCTGCCCTTGAAATCACCACGACAATTCCAAGACAACCATCTGAAATATAAATCTTTAAAAAAAATCCAATGCTAAGAATTACTACCCAAATTCCCAATAAAAGCCAACCCCTTAGCCTTAAATATCTCCCACTACCGCCTGCTCTCCTCTCCCGAGAATATACTTTCACTTTCCATAAAAAAAAAACATCACTTGCTTAGTTTACATGGTGTGTCCTAAAATTATTTTCCTGACATTTACCAAAAACTTAGAAAAACCTCCACTTGGAAGCGCTATCATCTTTGTAGTGAGCCAGCCAGGAGATGCTGCCTAAGCCTTTTGATTGTCATGTCATCATTTGAGGTAAGCGCATGCTTGAGTCTCACTGCTTTTGCAGTTTCTCAGTGAGTTATAGGTGCATAGCCTCACTCCATCTGGCCAAGGTTGTGGCTCTCCTTGGCTGAGGTGGCAGAGGGTCATTTCTCGGGCCATGCAGACTCAAATGGTCACCAGACCCTGGGTGACACCAGGCTGGGGAGCTGGCAGGGGACTTCCCCAAGCCATGCAAGAGCCCAAATACTCCCTCTCTAAGCCATGGCAAATCCATGCCTAGCCTCTGCTGTTAGACTTCATGCTTTTCTGTACTGCTTCCTCACATTTGGGGGCAAGATGCTTGTGCCTTAACATGCTCCAATCTCCTCCTGTTTGCTGTGTTTGTATTGGTTTTCTGTGAAAACATTATGAGGATAGACAGGGTGACCTGAGGGAAAGGGAACTCAGACTATGGTCCTGCTTGATCACTTGACTAAAGGCCATAAAGTGGAGGTGGTTTGATATAATAAAACCCTATGGAGGTCAGCTCTACCTGGACAGGAAGAAAACTCTATATTAAACGTTACATAAAAAACAGAAGATGAGCCTTCCAGACACATAAAGCTCCACTTCCTTTAACCGCTCTGTCAGGGCTAAATATGCTCCATCAGATCTGGAAGAGAGTATGGTGGGATGATCAGAGGTCATAGAACCTCAGAAATGCTAGTTCTAGAACAATATACCACAGCATAGGACCACTAGTAACTGGACATGGCCCATGCCTCAAGCCTCTAGACAATTCCTCACCCAGACCCAGGTTCATGGACGCTGGGGCAGGGATCTTCTCCGGGGCTACAACCACTGGGGTAAGGAGGAGGATCCAAGAATGCCCAGACTCTGCAGGGTCCTATGGCTGACCACGGACACCATCACAATGAGGCAAGGAGAGGATGGGGACGCCCAAGGCCTGGGGAGGCTCTACTATTACCCTTTAGGAGCCTCTGGGAGACTCCATTATTATGCTCTACATTTTCTTCCTTTCTTTCAGGTCTCATCTAGAAACCCAAAAAGATAGACAATACTCTCTCCCCTCAGCTATATTGTCCAAATTTGGGCCTTCTTTAAATTAGATAACATTAAAAAAAAAAAAACAAAAAACACTCATACTCCTATGTGGCACTGCCTGGCTTCAATATAAATTGGGGGACAGGAAGGTCTGGCAGGTCAGTGGGAGTCTAAACTATAATACTATCCTCCAATTTGACCTCTTTTACAAACGACAAAAAAAAAAAAAAGTCCAAAATTCCTTAAGTTCAGGCATTTATGGCCTTAGGAGAAAACCCAGAGACACAGAGGGCTTACACCCTAACACACTGTCATGTAAAACTGAATGTTCCTATGACCCTTGACCTAAACCTTACACTTTCTTTTGATCTCAGTTCAGAAAACCCAAAGCCCCTTCCCAAGCAGGGGCTTGAGACAATTCCAGCCTCTACCCCCAAGCCCCCACCGTACCCACTGTTATATCCTCAACCACCTGACCCCAAACCCAGCCCTAGACTCCCATGCCCTTTGCAGGAGATAGCCATGGGCCAAAAAGACTTGTAACCACAGGCAAAAATCTGTTTCAACCAGCTTTTCAGCTATCTCTGCCACCTTACATAAACTTTGGCTAATTATAATATCATTTACGTTATAGTTTTAAAATTTCTCCTCCCTTGAAATCACCATGACAAGTCTAAGACAACCATATAAAATATAAAAATTAAAAAACCCAATCCTAAGAATTACTCCCCAAATTCTTTTTTTTTGAGACAGAGTTTCGCTCTGTTGCCCAGGCTAGAGTGCCATGGCATCAGCCTAGCTCACAGGAATCTCAAACTCCTAGGCTCAAGTGATCCTCCTGTCTCAGCCTCCTGAGTAGCTGGGACTACAGGCATGCACCATCACACCTAGCTAATTATTTTCTAGTTTTAGTTGCCAGGCTAATCTCTTTCTATTTTTAGCAGTGACAGGGTCTCCCTTTGCTGAGGCTGGTCTTGAACTCCTGACCTCAAGCAATTCTCCTGCCTCGGCCTCCCAGAGTGCTAGGATCATAGCCGTGAGCCACCGTGCCGGGCCCTACACAAATTCTTTTTTTTTTTTTTGAGACAGAGTCTCGCTTTGTTGCCCAGGCTAGAGTGAGTGCCGTGGCGTCAGCCTAGCTCACAGCAACCTCAAACTCCTGAGCTCGAGCAATCCTGCTGCCTCAGCCTCCCGAGTAGCTGGGACTACAGGCATGCGCCACCATGCCCGGCTAATTTTTTTTTTATATATATATATTAGTTGGCCAATTAATTTCTTTCTATTTTTATAGTAGAGATGGGGTCTCGCTCAGGCTGGTTTTGAACTCCTGACCTTGAGCAATCCGCCCGCCTCGGCCT